>JAOXJJ010000819.1:7507593-7519442 GCA_025769935.1 Phoenix roebelenii
ATCTAGTTGGATTACAAGCAATATGGTAAACTGTCTCACATGCCTTTCTCTCAATATAAGGAAAATAAACATCCAACACTAAGCATATACGATATAAGTGCTAATGACAATGTGACATTATCCTGGATATTTCTGTCAATGCAAAAAAATAATTGTGCATTTTATACTCAAAATTTACAAGCATAGTAATTGATCAAGGAATTAGCAATACTGTGGGATAAAATCAACAAGAAGGATGGATGTAACTTACTGCACCCCCTTTCCATGACACAAACAATGGGTCACTTCTAGATTGCAATACCTGTTTAGATTACATAAAAAAATAACTATATTATTGCCCTTTAAAAATGTGAAATCTAAGAAACATATTTATTATATACAACGCAACATGCATTTCAGAATAAAACATTGGACATAAGTAGCGTGGTAAGAAATTCAGGGATGATAAAAGAAATTCAGCGATGATAAAAGCAACTTGTTGCAAAATACTTGACAGTTGACACGTTTAGTTACGACTCAGTTTTCAATCTCAGATATCATGTGCGCCTAGTTCGTTGAAACTCTTCTTTTGGTTATGGTAAGAACATAACCAATACCAACACCATAAAACTACCAATAGTGACCTATTTGTCTTTTCCTTGTTTTCTTCTATCAATATGATAAATATGATGAAATAATTGAAAATCAAGTCTACACATCTCACTAAAGTAATCTTAATCATCGATGGCTAAAGGGTGAAACAAAGGTATTGATTTTACTTGGATCATCTTGCCCCGGCTCCTGCAACCTCTTCTTTCTCCAATAACCTACTATGTCTAACTAGCACCATAATTAATTTGTTACCAATAGACTAAGTTTCTTTTCAATATATCTATACTTTAGTGTTATGCAGCTATTCCTTCATTGACTACCAGATATGCTCATAGCTGATCAGAAATTTGCTTGGAAAGACTACGTACAAACCACCCACTACAAGCACAATATTCTAGTTCTGCCCAGGAGAAAAATCAAACATTGCATAACTTGTGACTGAACAATCAAACCATTTCATAGTAGCAGATTGTGATTCTATATATTGTCAATAATGCAAAGGATTTAGCAACCCTTTTCTTATTATCTGCCATAGTGTGGCATGTGTTCTGGCCTGGCATGGCACATAATGTACTACGTTCACTAGTGACCAGCATGCTCACCAGCATTGGCACTAAAATCATCATTCATCATATTAACCTTGAGTTGGTATTTGAAACAAGGTCCATCCCAAATATGGATTACACCCTCTCAATGATGTGAGAACTACATGAGGTAGGAATGACATGCAACATTTTGGAGTCATACAATATCGTAATATATAATGCCGGTCAGGTGTACCGAAAATACAACTAGTACATACAGAGGTATAACAAAAACTAGTTCATGCCAACAAGGTCTGCATTCTCGATATCAGACCCCATACTAGTGCCATATTGGTATAATGTTGATACACCCACTACGAGGGCCGGTTTGGCATAACAAAACTCGGTACAGCCTCCATAGTGAGTATTGGTCCGATACTGGTACAATATGCCCAATTCAGGGTGGTACACACCAATACTCGGAACCTTGCTGATCAGTATGACCTCTTTCTCTTTCCTTTGTTATTTTTTCGGTTATAACCTCTACATGTGACTAGGCATGAAAGGAATGGTACAATACCATATCATGACTATCACTAATTGGCATAGGCATGGTAGTGTAACACTACAAACATCGTTCAGGTGTTGTTGAAAAGATGCGAACTTGGAAGTTTAAAGAACTCTGAGTTGATAAGTACTTTTCGTCTCTTAGGTACTAAATTTTGTTTGGCTAACAATATTTGGCAAATGTTGAGTGGTTGCATGATTCACATCCATCTTAACTCCACAATTGCACCTTCACTCCCAACAAATGTCACCTAATTTTACTATTAAGACCCACAAGCTTGTTTTTGTAACAACTGCATAATTTTTCAGTTAACTTTTATTATTAGAAAAAACATGTTAAATATTATTCCCACCTTTTCCTTATTAATCAATAATCTTTTCCTTTTTTATCTCTTTTATTAGGACAATAATAATCATTTTATTTTTATTATTGAATGTACATTTGTAAATTTACACTTGTATATCGGTACATACATACACAAAGACAAACATGCATGCATTTAAAAATGTCCAGTTACATAATTTCATTCATATTGTGATAGTAAATATTAAAAGTTAATAAGAACATGTCTAGAAAGGAAGAGGTTTCGGTCGATGCTTGTGCTACAAAAGTGAGTAAAAGAAGTAGTTTAGTGGATTTGATATCGGGGAGTGGGTGGGTGTGGATGGATAGATATATTTCATATCAGGAAGGTAGGCTGCTAGGACTCGGTTCAAATGAAACAGACAGGTTGATTTTGATCTGACAAGTGTGAGAAGTTCTAACTTCAGTAGATCATTGTAATCGCACTAGAAGATCGTGTGAAGAGAAATAAAGTAGCTAACCTACTTAGCATACAGTGTAACACAAGGTCTGCCGAACCGGGCCGAACCGCCCGGTTCACGTAGTACCGAGCCGACTCGGTACGAAACTGGGTCGGTTCACCATTGCAAAGGGACTGGCCGGAACCGATCCTTTTCGAACCGGAACCGGCCGGTTCCATGCCGACTCAATATGAACCGGTTGGTTCGATGCCATTCGTATCGAGTCAACCCAATCTCGAACCGAGTTGACTGTAGACACTGTGGCATACAACATCTCACTAATTAAAAAAATCAAAAAATACCAAAAAAAATCAAATTTCACTTAAAATCATTGAAAAACTTCAAAAGAGTAATTACCAATTAAATATTCTTGAAAAGTAAAAAAAATTGGACATGCCGATATGAAACCGGCACACCCTAGCCGTACCGGTTCCGGTTCGATACCGTACCAGTACCGAATCGTACCGACTGCTACCGGTATGGGTCCCAGTACCAGTTCGGCGGTTCTTGGTGTAACATGTTTGCTCTATTGGAGTTAGTATTCATATCTGTAAATATGGGAGTTATGATGGTGTTACACTTGTAATATGAAAATTGTGGGGATGAATTTGGAAATGCTATTTTGACAAAATTTTAGCCCATGAATGAATGGTGAAAAAACAGAAAATAAATAATCCCAAAAACTCTATTACTTTCATCTATTGTATATAAAGAAATATTTCAGTGACATAGAAGCATGTAGAAAAAAGGAAATAAGTATTCACACACACAACAAGAGTCATTTGCAAATATGGTATGAGATAAGTATTGCTTGAGCTAAGTTGATATAATCAAACTCTCATCCAGATTATTTTGCGCAGTTTAAGAAAAATAACCAAATTAACAATCATGAGAATTTCAAGAATACGAGACAGAAAAAGCAAAAAGGCAACTTCTGGCCCAAGTTTTGCTGGCCATTTAACCATCACAGGCTGATGAGGCAATGACAAAAGGATAGCATTGGGTCCCTTGTTTAAATGACTATTTAGTTTTTAGTCCCTGTCCCATTTGTAAAAAAGGAAATTAGGTGTTTCCCAAGTCTCTGAAAAACAGGCTTAAGTGGGTGTAAAACATCACGCATGTACAAAATCAAACCAGGGACTACATTTTAAACAAAAAAACAGCCAGCCCTAATTGTTAAATGGCAATAAACAATAGGGATGGAATAATACTCCCCAAAAAATAAATGAAATCATTTTCATGTTAGACCACGAATTAGTAAACGACAGAATTGCAGCATGCTCAGCAAAAAATTGTTAGCTTTTGCAGAAAAATGCAACAGAAGGAAAATGATGAAATAAATGGAATTAGGATAAATGTATGGAAAAGAAACCTATGAAGCATGCGATCAGTTAGGCGAACAATATTCATGCTGATAAACTATTTGAAATTCTAAGTATTACACATCGCATCTTAAAATATGAGATAGTATTCCTATAAAAATTTAGTTCATAGGTTTCTATTACGGAAAGAAGAGAGTAGAGACTCTTGTAAAATAAAGAGCACATACTGGACCATGTAATGACAACAGATTTATGAAGAGCCATTCAAAGTGAAGCCTCCATTCAGAAAAAAATAGTAAAATTTGAAGAATAAGTGAAGTGATAACATGAAAGATAGCCATCATATGACAGCATTTAATATTGTATGATGTAACAACTTCATGATGCATGCAATGCATTTAATAGATCCACCCACAATAGAAGTAACACTAGCAATAATGCATCTTAAGTAATAACTAATAAACCAACCTTCCAAAAAAATAGAAGATTTACATATATAGTACATGATAATAACAGCTACTCCAAATTACAAAGCATACATGTTTCAAATATACTAAAGCAATACAGTAGAGTCTCAAAATGTTTGTATGCTTAAAGCAAGATTCTGCTTCCAGTGTTTCCCTGCAGCAAATTTTTATTCGAGCTGATTAGTTATCTATAATAATGAGTATTTTCTTGCAACTGTGTTTCAAGAATAACTATGTGCAATCATTTGTGACCGAAGACAGAAAAGGAAATTTAAATTTCCAAATTACAATTACATGTAGCGAACTGGAAGCAGAAACTGAAGTAAACTCGGATGGATAAGCATTGTGGATAAGGATATGTTTACAGCAGAATTAGGTTATAGATAGACTAACCTCTACAGTATCAATGGCTTCATTTGAAGGAATAGCATGCAAAACCCTGAAATAAGATGCAAGAAAATGAAGTGATTACATCGAACTATTTCTTCAATAATCAGGGAAAAAAGAAAAAAGCTGACATGCTTGAAAGACACCTAATTAAATGTCATGGATGGTGAAAGAAACAATTTGCATGACAAGCATGGTCATTTGTGGATAAAATATATTTAGAGAAACTCGACATAATGGTGTCTAAATTGTTCACATTTCAATGTGTGCAAAGCATAAAAAATTGGGTTAAATGGGATCTCTATAAGCATCAACAAAAAGACTAAATATCTAATCTTAACAGTAAGGTATTGGGTTAAGCCCCACAACAAGCACAATCCTCATGCTTAGTTGCCACTGTTGAGTTTAGAATGGGCATCAATACTGAAGTAGCCTAGTTAAGGATCCTTTATAAAATAGAGCTCACACTACAGAGCCGATCAAATTTTCATCTTCATTTTGCATCAATCCAACATATATTACCCATTAATTAGATAGTTCATTTGTAAACATGTGGAATGTGCATGTTGTAATTAAAGTTCAATAAGAACACAGCCAACATATATAAGAATAGGACTAGTGAGGAATCTTCATGTCACCATAACTTGTAAGCTTCTAGATTAGTTTCATACTCAGCTACCAAACTCATTATCAGGACATAATATAGAGGCAATAAACATCAATGAAGTCAGTGGCAATGTAGTACTAAGTTACTTTATCTGATGCTTAAGAATGGGGGATCACAGAAAACATGAATAAAGAAACAAAAAAACTCAATCAGTAATCGCAACTTCAGTGATTACTTTCTATTGTTAAATTATATCTAAAGCTGCATCTTCTGTTACAAGTGCCCTCAGAGAAAGCATTAAACATAACTGAATCATCTCAAAACATTTTCTATTAATTTATAACCCATATGGTTACTCTTTAATCTTCCCCAAATGTACTCATTATTTCATGCACAATCACTTGCTAACCAGATAGTAGTCCTGAGGTGCATCTTCATTTCTCCACAATTATTTTGAAACATAATCAACTGTCTAATTCCTGCTTGTATCATAAGACACCGGTACCGTGCCATTGGCATTTCTTTTTTTTCCATCAGTTTCTGTGAGGGCTCATCTGTGCTTTTACTAATCGACACAAGGGGACATGACATGCTTGCTTGTAGATTTCTTAAGAAAAAAAAAAATCATCTAAGTTCAGTATTATCAATTATGTGATTAACATAGATGAATTTCTATACATTACACCATCAATGCATTGTTTATGGTCATTACAGCACTATATAGAAGAAATTTCTTTAGGAATCAATAATATGAAATGTGGGCAGTGGGATTAATAAAACTTTTCCTCAAATGACTGAATGACATTGTTCAGGCATAAAACTATAATACTTCGGCTTATGCTTTGTTTATAATGATCTAGCTAGCAGAGTTTATATAACAAATTATATTTTGAACACGTTTGTGGACTTTCTGCATGCTTTTTGTAAATCAGAACTATAAGATAATGAATACAGCAAAATGGATAACTAAAAGACAAGAGAAGTCAAGAATGTAAAGGTTGGTGGCATAATTTAAATAATGAGTAAGCCTCATGTAGAGTCAGGGGCATCTGTTTTTTTGCAAAAGCCCAGTTCTTGATAGTGGGCAACTCTTGAATGCTGACTGGAAATATGAAGTGTGTAACAGTTTATTTCCATCAAAAGGGAAAAAGAAAAACCTCTCTTCCACTGCTGCGACAAGACCGGCAGTCATAGCTACTCCACCTATCTGGAACATTGAAACATCATAAAATCTAAGTGCAAAATCGTAGAATCAACACCATTTATCAATCAATAAATAAATAAACCTCACCAGCTGTATGCTACAAAACAACTTCCTTTGAAGGTCTAAGCGCCCTGTTAAGTATGAGAACTCAGTATTAACTATAGTAACTATAAGCTAAAGCCGGTAAAGAACTTGAGATGGCAGAATACAACCTGTCGAAAGAATACTACTGGTAATTGCCTCTGCAAGACCAAGTTTTTCATCCTTCTTGAGTCTAGTTGGAAATACTGGATAATTGTCCCACATGTTTAGTCCACTATTAACACCCAGATAAAGGCCATCTGACATGTCAGGCCTTCTAGGGAACTCCGAAGAATCTTCCAGCATATCCTCATAGTCATGGAACCTGGCAACAATGCAACATGTATAAAATACAACATTACTATACGAAGTTTTTAGTATCCAAAATGCCAAAGAATAATAGGATGACCGATCGCATATCTCACCATGAGCGGGGAGGTGGTGGGTACTCTTCTGGAACAAAAAGCGTTGGATAGAAAAGACCCATAGGAGGAACCTGAACATGAACTTATTACTGAATGTCACAAGATGGTCATTTCACTAGCAATGAATATATCAACAGTCAACAATTTCACCACAATTTTTATAAATGGACACGAAATGGCTCTATTTATTATATATAGGTGTGTGCGTGTACAGATATAGATATGGATATAGTTATACATCTAGAACCAGATCTTGTAACCAATGTTTTGGTTATGTCACACTTGATGACATCAATTCTAATGATATCATCTGCTACCTCACCATAGTCACTGACAACAGTAAATGAACTAGCCTTGCTTTGTGAATGCTAGATAAGGAATTTTTATAAGTCTTGCTCATATAGGCTTGCTAAACTCCCAACAAAATCTTAAATCAACATCAATCACATTCAGGCTTTTACAGAAAGAAGCCTTCACAATCATTCTCTTACAAAAAAAATATATATTTAGAAGATACAATTTAATCATCAAAGATCAAACCATTATCTTTTCACTGATGAGTTTACGGTTTCTTTATTTTTAGCTTTACACAACTGGCACCTGGTTCTCAAATACAAAAGCCGCAACAACAATATAACAATAGATAGAAGAAACCGATAATATATCCACATTTTATATTTTCAAGTTGTTTCAATACAAGGATTGTCGAACCGGTACCGGTAGGCATACCGGTCCGGTTCGGACTGGTTCGAACCGATACCATTGGTTCGGCCTCCAAAAGCCCAAAAAAATTTGGCCTAGCTAATACGAAATCGGTACGCGCCGGTACGAAGGCCGGTATGGAGGCCGGTACCATTTTTCAAGACTGAACCGAACCGATCAGAGACCAGACAGGTTCAGTACTAGCTGAACTGGCTGGTACATGCCAATTCAGTATTCCTTGCTTCAATGCTTGCCATGCGATGGTAGACCTAGGACAACCAATAAGCTGGTACATGAGCAAAAGTGTTGGATATGTTTTATTTTCCATAATTCTTTCCAATAAAATGAAAATGATTGTAATATTTTTTTCACGCGTCTTCATACAAGGCAAAGAGGACTTGACATGACACAGCTGATTGGAACAAAGAATATGACACAAATATGTAGGTTGAATAAAATTGTTCAAGCTTGGTGGAGAATACAGAGCAGAATAACCATTCTACTGATTAGTTATCATCAACAACCTATGCCACAAATTTGTGCACCACATTTTTTGTTAACGTCAAATATCATTACTTTACAACAACCCATCAAGCTGCTAATTAAAAAACAGAAGTTACAGAAAGAGAGTGTATGAGTTGAGAGCTGTGCATACTAGGAACTCGACTGCGCCAAAATCGAAACAACGTATCAATATAAAGAACAGAAGTTCAGTCTGTGACATCAATTAGTTCAGCAGGTCATACATTAACAGGAAGGAGGGAAAATGGAAGGCACTTAACGATGCAGCAAAACTTGAGCATAAATCAATAACTGCTCACAGCCTCACACTGGTATAGAAATCATAAATGATTTCAGAGGTTTAAGTGCTTAACAATAGGCAAAACAATTAAATAGAATAATATTCTATGGAGAGAAATAAGCTCTTTGAGAAAATTCAACTATACAGAAAAACTGAAGATTGCAAAAACAATAGTATAAATTTTTCTAACAATATGATTATTGTAGTTGTCAACACGAAACCAAGAGATCCTCATGTTTTAAAACTTATATTTATAAAAGCCACCAAAATGCAATTATCCTTTATAATATATGCTCAACAATACCCAGTAAACATATATCAGGTGGTAACTAAGAAAAAACTTTGAAAAGCACATTTTGATATGAAATAGAAATGTAGAAATAACAGATGCAACAGACTAAAATAAAGACTGAAGGTGACATCGATGTAGTTTGCTCTTGTAAATCAAAAACTGGAGGATGGTGTGTTACTGATTGTACTTTTATGAATCTAATATTTGCATGGCAATTGCAGAACACAGGACCTGAAGGCCGTAGAGATGTGTTAGTTATAGTCAATCAATCACTACGATGCAGATGTATATTTGGAATTGGAAGACTGAAGAACCCTTGTAACTCAACAAAAAAAAAGGAGCTCTTATTATTGTTAAAGGGTTAGAAAATCAGATCATTGTAAGATATTTGTAGTGTGGTATTTTTTTCATTTAATAGTCATGCACTTTTATTAGTGAAAATAAATCAAGCCATCCAAGAGATTCGAAGATACTCCAGATAAAATTTTTAACGAACAAGATGATCAACCCCAAGGTCCACCGAACTGGTACCAAGACCCAACCAGTCGGTTACCGGTTCAATACGGGATGAACCGAGCAGTTCACCCCTGATTCAACAGACCAATTTCAAACCTTTAAATAGATGGGGGAAGGCTAAACCCGTTTGAATTGAGCGACTCAAAGTGGTTCGAGGGGTTTTCAAAATTTAGGGCCAAACTGAGCCAATTCCCCACCGGTTCGGTTCAGTACAGGGTGAATTGGGCGGTTTGGCCCGATTCGGCATACCTTAACCAACCCCATCTTCTTATTTCAATTTGTTAAGAAAGCATGGTCTAGAAATTTGATTTGTCACTAGGAAAACATTAGATTGCATGTGAATCGCTAAAGATCTACATATGGTTTTGGAAGAATATAGCAAGTTAGTATGTTACCTGGAAAAAAAGACATATCATGGTTACTTTATGTCGAAGCATATACTATGATGTTTCTAGCACCGCTCAAGTACAAGGCAAAGGGAGGAGATAATAAGGCAGGGGCTGACAGAATATGCTGGTATAACAGCGAATGAACATGACAAGAATGCAATGGAAGGGTAGGCAGATAGAAGAGATGGCCAAACGGGTAGTTGGCCAAGCGTAGGCACTGGAAGAAAAGTAAGGGCATGGAAGAGGTGAGCAAATTCTAGATGAAGAGAGCATGCTGGAATGGATAGTGAAGGCAGAAAAAGGCAAGCAATTTAAGGTCGGTGGGAGCATGGTAGTGAACAAAAAGCCAAGACAGAGGAGGGAATGAGACTACTAGCTAAGGGAACAAGTTAGTCGAGGGTAATCATTGATGGAATACAGTCAATGCTGGATGGATGGGCATACAGGCCAGGATAAGAACAGAGAGCTTGGTAGGAGGGAAAGGTGGATAGAGGTGGAGAGAGGCGGTGTGGCATGCGGTTTCTAGTACAAGTAGGTTACAACTCCACAGAAAACTTGCGGTGTAAAGTACAACAAAACTACATGACCCATGTATCGACACATCATAATCAGCCTTCCATCAATATAATAATAATAATAGTAGTATTAGTAGTAATAATAATAATAATAATATCATAAGCAGCCAAATACATAAGCAAATGTACAGAACAGTTGATAATGTTCAAAGGTTTAGCAAATTCATGCCAAATGTTGGTATTTAATCTTATTCCAAAAGGCACAGCACATCCTCAAAACAGCCTAAAGACATCCACACCAAAAATACAAGTTTAAGACTGAAATAGAGCATTTATTTATGAATCAACAAAGGATGGACCAATGGATTAAAATTAAAGGCATCATGGCATGAAGGATTTACAAGTTGATGATCATGTCAATCATAGAACCATGAAAAGAACAAAGTCTAATTCCAGAATGACAAGAGAAGAAGAGACAATCAAAAGGTGAATGTAGGTCGGTGGCATCCAAGGAGAAAGGTATCAAAAATAAGTTGAACTAGAGAGCATGGTCATACAAAGGGGCCAACTGTGCTGCCCAAGTTTGTACATTGGGCAGTTTAGACTTAAAAAGAAGATTGGAGGAGTGATCAGCAATACAGGTGTAGATAAGGGATAGAAGAGACCGGAGAACAAGAGGAAGATAAAGAGGAAAGATCAGAAAGAGGGAGGCCAATGGAGGGAAAAGAATTGCAAGATGAAAGGACGGTTGAAAAAGGGAAAGAAGGGGAGTGTCCAACCGCTCATTTGTCCATGAAAGTGCAGCTGTTTTGGTTATGCGATGAGGGATCTCAACAAATTAGACAGCGAATAAATGACTATTAAAAGACTGATTAAATTGGTACTGGCACTGTCATAAGAAGAAAAAAAAATGTCCCCAACATTTCTGCTATCATAATGAGAGAAGTTCTGTGACCAGTCTCTCTTTTGTAACCTGAATACCCTCCTGTAGCTGGACTTTTTTAATTGAAAGGGTACAATTAATTATGCCAGAATGATAATATAATGAAGAGAAAGAAGAAACAAATAAATCTCAATAAATCCTTGTTTCTTGAGACTAACAAATCACATAATCAGAAGTCTAAGAGTCATTAGTCCACTTCCATGTTTATCTTTATCTCCAACAAGAACAATGACGGCCAACTCAGTTCCATAAATCTTTCTATAACAAATGGAAAAATTATAATCATTCATACATCCTGTCACATGCATCACATGTGTGAGACACTAATAAGTTTGAATTTGGATTTAGTTAAGCAAAAAGAGTTTCAGTTTGAGAAGTTTCAATTTGAGGTTTGTAGTCCCAGTTAAAAATAAAAATAATCAATTATAAAGACTAGAAAAGTTCTCAGATAGCAATTTTGAAAAACAAATGAATATAGTAGATATCGTCAAAGAGTATAATATACTGTTTGGAACCGTTGCTTGTACTATGTATAGTTTTGGTGATCAGAAACCTTCCTAGAATTAAAAATTAAAATTAAAGATTAAAAAAGTCAAAAACAGTAAGAAAAATAGATTAAACACCATATTGAAGTTACATTATGTTATTTGGGGAAGGCTACCAAACAAATGTATGCAACAAAAATTCACACTTTTCAAAATAGCATATATA
>JAOXJJ010000819.1:7519509-7530097 GCA_025769935.1 Phoenix roebelenii
ATCAGTCATTTTCAAGCTACCTTTTACCAAGTGTTAAAATTCACAAAATTTGAGTTTAATCTCACAGAAATCATTCATAATAATCTATCACCCATAAGCAAACTTAACCCAACATATCTATAAAAACCCCAAAATAAGGCTTTTAGCTTTATATTTCTGAAAGTGCCTAAATTGGAGAATCTTGGTTGAGTGGTTTTGGCCCAAATTTCATACCTTCTTAACATCACATTTTTCTGTCATACAATGATTGATAGGCAACATATCTTTGTCGTAAAGCACTAGTTGTTAATTGGGTAAATGTTTTGGACCTAATAGAATACATTTAATGATTGATTGGATGTTGATATTAGTTACTCCCACTTTGAAGATGCAAGAAACTTTGACTAGCTTGCTACAGGACTTGCATTTCACGTGTCAAAGGAGAATTAAGCTGCCGACTATCTTCCTAGTAATAACAGAAATGATTATTAAATTGTTATTTATGACAAAAAATCACATGAATGATGAAACAGTTGAATAGAAGCTAAAAACAAATCAAGTCGTAGATATTTAGGTTTGCTGGATGCCTGGATCATATATGTTAGTGATTAACAAATCAATTCATTTTTACCATATCTTTACTAAACCTTATATCGATCCAGTAATTGATTAAAGGTTTATCAAACCCTAGCCTATCTCCATGCCAATCTCCTCATAAGAGGGAAAACAACAAATTCATATTTCAAAGTACAATCTCATTGAAAATAATCTTAACCTCTTGCTGTTACAAATATAAACAACACAAGAACTAGTAGGAACATACACTACATGATGATTACCAACATGTAAAGACATAACTTGCAAAACTAAAATTTATATATTTGCACTTTATTGCTATATTATTTTAGAAACTGTGGATATTTAAGAAGTCTAGCTCTAGATTTTTCATTAATATGGAAGAACTCATATCCTTACTATCCAAAATCAGAAAGTCACCAAATAGAATAAGCTTTTAGAGAAAAGCGTGCTACAATAATCTGGACAACATATTAACATAGTTTTCAAATCAAGAAATCTTACGTTGAGAGCTGATAACCTAGTCTTGTGTGAGCCAACAGGTCTGTCTTCCTCATACGAATGAACAGCAGCCACAGCATCAAATTCTCCCTCCTTTACAACATAGAAAGAACAGACAAGAAGGTTGAATTTAAAAAAAAAATTAAAGAAAAAAAATCCTAAGACTTTCCAGCTATAAACTCTTTGGACACATAAACAGCTACAGATTCTAATAGCATTTATTAAAAAAAGAAAAAAAAAAAGATGAAAAACGAACTTATGAAGCAAAGAGTTTACAGAAACAGAAAAGACAAATATTCTATTACACACAAGTTAATGACAGACATGTTTAGCAGGGTAGCACATGCTGAAATACCAAAGAAAAGACTTTAACTTAAGCTGATAAAGCACAAAAATAAGGCATTTCACATGATCATTTCAGCAACCACTGAGCTTCATCTATAAGCTACTATACTGCAGAGAGAACAGCAAAAATAAATTCATTGATTTTATAGAATTTCCAATCAAACAAACCGATGGGTTTGACTAGAGAAGAGCAATCATTAGTTATGAAACCACACATGCATAGTTAATTGCATCCATCCAACTACACTTGATTAAGAGGCAACAGGTTTATGCATATGATATATATCTCTTCCTTTTTTTTAACCTTGTTTGTGATGATTACTTTGGAAATTGGAGCTTCATAATTCATATGGTACTGGAGAAATTGATCTTCCTGGTTTGCTGCATGGTCCACCTTCATCTTTTTTCTTTCCCACTTTTTTGGAGTAACAAATGATATAGCCATGGCCAACACCTTCTTTCACCATTTTCCTGTGAAATTGCTTTCCCCTTCATCTTTTTCCTATTTAATCAACTTCGTGAAGCAAAGAATTCCTACTAATTAGTGACACATCTTGACAAAATTGGCATGACAATTATTTAGAATATTTAGAGTATTTTTAGACAAGCCTCCAGGACAAAATTGGATGCATCAACTTGAGATCCATGCAATTAATTATGATATACAAATAAAAAAAATACCTAGAAACAAAAAATTATATGTTTTTGAGATCTATAAACATGTGCATGAAGTGGACACAAAAAGGACGGTAACAATAGTGCTTGTGTTATAATTACCACAGCTAATAAAAATTGAAAACTCAAACAACTGGTCTTGATTTCAACATCATAAAATGCATACAAACCAAATTTCAACTGAATTTAATACTTGTGATCCATAAATCAAATGAAAATATCATAACATGCTTCTAAATCATCTATTCTGGGATAATTTGATGCATAAAAAAAAACTCCAAGCTTGTAATTTTTGGCCATTAGGCATATCAGATGTTGTAAATCATGTTTGATGGTGGTGTACACATATTCAGTTTGACACTGGTAAATTAAAGCCTCTCTCCTACTTGGAGGCAGGAGGAGACTGACTTAACCATAAACAATGGACGACATAAATAAAAATACAAATGACATGCAAATTTAAGCAAGAGCTTGGCACATGATATATAATTTGCATGATATTAGACATAATTTGACATAAAGCCAAATGCAAATGAAAAGAAAATAGAAAACCCTAGCGTCTTAGTCTCAGCAAGTACAAAATTATAGTTATAACAAACTTTCTTGCAAAATAGCTTCCAAGGAATGACAAAATTTAGTGCCACGTAGCGACTTCCACCAAAGAAACAAAGAGGGGCAAAAAAAAAAAACAGAAGTATATTCTTATAAATTGGCATTACAAGAAATCTTAAGCTGAGATACAAAACTCACTCTAATCTGACAGTATGACTCTTTTATTTTGTTGAGCATTAACATGTCAATAGGCTTCACCAAAGGATTAGTATGAATAGGTGGCCATGTCTGATGGTGACGTTGAACCCACAGGAGGCATCTTGAGATATCCTACAAGATATGAATAAATGAATTGCTAAGTTCTACTATTCACTAAATGAGATGGAAAAAAGAACTTCGTATCAGATATTTAAGCATTAATTAGGGAAAGTATTACTTTATAACTGGAAGAAAGTGCTCAATAGTTGTTCCTTCAAATTTAACTTGTAGCCACAAATGAATTTCTTTAACGAAATTTATACACAATCACCAAGACATAAACCCTAAGAATGTGCTAGCACATGACCCAAACTTTCTTAAGCAAAAAATTGTTTCCAACATTGTCAACAAAAGACTCCTCATGTCATGAAGAGCTACAATAAATTCCTTCAAGGAAAAACATTTGAAAACTGATTCATATTACATACAACATATATCAACATCAAGCAAATGAAGTTTATGCACTTACACCATCTAATTTAAGAACAATGCTGAAACTTCACCAATCTGTTCACTGCCCTCAATAAAATAAAATCACAAACACTGAGTGTACATGGAGAACACAAGTAGATCATCAAGCACCAAACATTTATCATTTGAGAGAAACCACTTTTCAAAAATGAGAGCCACCCCCTAACCTTGTCGACATCTGGAACTTAATTGATCTCTTGACTAATAAGGGATTAAGAAAGATCACCAAGTCCTAGTTTACATTATTCTTTGCACTTCTTATTGTATATTGTAAAATCAATGTTTAATCAAATGAATTCATATTCTTAATGACTTTGTAGTGCTAGTATGCCATCTAGTTCTAGACTCCTAACAAAGATAGCTTACAGTATCATGGTCGAAGTATCTACGTATTCTACAGATCTCATATGGTGCATATTGTTTCTTGGCCTAAGCATCATGGCATTATTAATGCTTTAGAAGATTGTAAGCATGGTAGGCTATACCACCCCGAACTACTTGGTTCAAGGCATAATGAATTCAACCTCAACAATTCGATGACCCCCCTCCCCACACTCCAATTTGAGAGAAGCCCAATTTGGGGCGCAAACGAACCAAACCTCAAACCCACCAAGCCACTTCAAGATTGAGCAGTGCGAGCGTATCGACTTCAATTTGCCCTGAATTAGTTGGTTTAAAGGCAATATTGAACTTTACCACTCAAGACCCCTTTTGAGACTTACTCCCCCATTCTCCTCTTCTTTGGCTAAAAACATTGGATGGGGATAGAGAGCAAGGTGGGAGACCAGGGATCTAGGTTTTTTCTCACCACAAATCAAGCATTTGGGGCAACAAAAAGAACAGACTCGAGGTATTTAGCTGTTGCCCTTCCTTTTCCTATATCTTTTTTTTAAAAAAAAAGAAAAACAGGCCAAATCCCTAAATAATGGCTAGATCTAAGGGAGAGAGCACCAAAATTATGGTAATGTGATGCGATGCTTGGATTCATGTTCTAAAGCATGAACCTAAGCTCAAATATATGGAATTTGAGGGTTGATGGGCTAACATCAAATCCTAAACCCAAAAATCCGTTTAATCCAAAATTTGTCCTAGCAACCGGCATTTGTTCAGTTTGATTTTTGGATATGATGTAGAAAATGGTTCACTCCACAACCCTAAAATTAAAGATAATAAATATGTAAAATTCTGAAAAAAAATTGTTAGCATTTTCACTTGTGATGTGCACATGCTACCAAATTGTCACAAATAATAGGGTCAATTATAGGTATGCTCGGCTTCCACACAAGCCTAGGCCTGGATTAAATGAATTTAAAACTATCCTAGCAGAAATACTTCCTTTCAGATTTATTTTTTCACATGATGTACATAAGGCTGATCTATAAAAGCCTTCAATTAAAAATAATTTTCATCATTATTTCAAAATTTATAAAATTAATTTCTTAACTAATTATTTAAAAATAAAAATGTTATAATTTTTGAAAAATATATGCATCATGTGCTAGCTAATTATACATTGTTTTCTCAATTAGATAATGTATTTTGTTGTTTTATCAAATTATTGGTGTTACCTCTAGATTTTTTTAGTGCACATTGATCAATTAGTTAATAACTATCAACACGCCTGTTCTACATGGATTTATGATTTCTAGTAGTCTAAATGCTTTTCAAATGCTAATATTAAAATCTATATGTTATATATGTATGTTAGATAGCCTAACATACATTACTTAAATGATAAATTTGCACGTTTCTAATTTCAAGACTTCAGGAAACCATAACTAGGGATTAACTCGATACTCACAAATTCATCCATGCAAAAACATAGCATTCTAACAAGAAAACAGGACAAGAGATCCAAAACAAAAGTTTGGGGGCCAAAAAAGGCTGTACCAAAGGTGTTTGGGGCATATCTATGGTACCCATCAATACTCTTGAGCAGTACGATCCCCGGTTCAGGTGTCTCAATCCCACCCTTGATTGGTATAGGTTTGATCCATGGTATACAGATTCTTTCTGTATATCTTTGGAAGATTGGAAGCATGGAATGCCGTACCGGCCCGTCCGGTCCTAGACCGGTACCGAAACCACAAAAAAATCGGTATTTTTCGATTTTTTTAGCCGTACCGGCCGGTACCGGTCTCGTACCCGTGCAAACCGGGCGGTTCGCACCGGTACGATTTTTTTTTTTTAAGAACCACAGCGCCTCACGCTGTAGTTTTTGAAACCACCGCGTACCGTACCGGTCCGGCCAGCCACCGGTACCGATACGGCGGACCTTGATTGGAAGTGTTCTTACAATGGATCTCTACAGATCATTAACTATAAATTTCTTAAGGTACCACACATTATGATAGTTTGTTCATTACATGTTGAGAATAAAATAATTGAAAAGATATTATTTCACGCCTTTCAGGATCCAAACCTCTTTGAATATCTTAAATAAACATAATTTTCCTGTAATAAGCAACCTACATTTTCTGTTCTATCTTCTTTTACAATGATAAATGCCACTTCTCCACAAGAAAAAAGTTGACTAAGCAAGTTTATCCTACTTTATACCACCAAGGCCCTTCTATGTGTGTGTTCTGAATATTACAACTGGTTATAGCCTTATAGGTATGGTCTTTCTCCTTTTAAGCCTTATAAATAATAAATTTGACATTTTCCTGTTAATGGGTACCAAGCTATGAACATTTGGATAGATCAGTTAAACAAAAGTCATTTTTGTGATTAGTGATGGCATTGCTTGCAGTTCCCTGGGTCTACGTCTGGCTTCAGTCATTCCATTGCGTACTATTTTCACCTTCCTATATGGGCAATTGCTACATAGCATAAGACTGACAGTATGCTTCATATGCAAAATGTTTCAGCACTGGCTATTATTTATGTACCCATTCAGCACAAAGTAGGCATATCATACCATCCAATAACCCATTTAGAGACATATAAAGATATGCAAATGCCAAAAAGATACAAAAAATCCACCATGTTGTTTCAAAGTAGTCTATATCCTAAAACATAAATTTTATATAGTCAAAGCTGAATATCAATAAGAATTTCATTAACAACAAAGGGGCAAAAATTATTTTACAAAATATTGTATAAGTCAAAAGCAAACATAAAGAGCATACTACTGAATTTGTAATCTTGGTTTCAGACATAGTATTCACAGCTTCACAATTAAATATTTGAAAACTTTGACCATGTTCCTAGCAAGGTCCGTAATCTCGGCACGGGATACCATATCGGTTCATACAGTACGGTACACTTTTGTACCGAAATAGCTTTCTTACCTAATTTCTCAATTTTCATCTCGGTACGGACCGGTACACACCTCAATATGCCTCGGTACGCCTCAGTACGGGACGGTATGCCTCGGTACGGGCGGTATGAGGGTTGTACTAATTTGAAGATGTATTTCATACCAGTTTTCTTCCGGTACGGTATGGTACGTTCCGTACCGCTCAGTATCGGGTGGTACAGAAGACCTTGGTTCCTAGTCACATTAATAATTTATTACTCAATACTTTGTTAATAGTGGAAACAAAGAAATACTAGCTCAAATACATACAACCGGATATACAGAACAACTTAGAATGCCATCCCACAGTTAAACAAGGTTATAAGAAAGTTAAAAACCCCTCAAGAGATCATCACATGGCAACATATAACAGACCAGGGGAGGCTTGTGCGCCACTTGCACCGGAGAAATCATATATACCCCTTTCCCCTAGCTAAAAGGTTTTGAGTCCTGACCTCTTTTCTTCTATGAGTGCATCGAATGACCCTCTCTCCAAGTTGTGCAAGTGAAAGGGTAAGGTGCCTTAGGAGTCCAGCTGTCTAGGCCCTTTTATTAACCCATTCTGCGCCGCTTAGACGTGGAATTAGAAACAAAATTTAAAAAAGCAACAGAATGGGATGTTCATAGGATTGCAGAATCCTATTACATTAATGTACCATAGAAAAGGAAAAGAATCTTGTTACATCCCATCTCATGCTGTGCAATCCCATTGCCATACTCTACCTCTCTAAGTTTAGGCTATGAGTATCTTCGCTTCTTACAATCTCCTTCACCCAAAAAATGTTATCTTTAAGCCCTTCTTTGTGAATTCTAAGAGATGGACTGCTGCACCATCTCTTTGAGCCTTGTGTTGAGCCTAGAGAACCTGGGCGGGGCTGGTGCTGCTTAGCATGGTAGAGAGGAATGTGCTGCAGGATGGTGGGGGTTTATTTTGGTAAGTTGAGAAGTAGGTAGATAAGAGAGGGGGACTGCTGCAGCCCGGGAGGATCAGGCACTCTATCTAATTAGGCCTTGCTGCGAGAAGGGTTTGGAGATCATAGGGAATTTGGTTGCTTTCTTTGCTTGTAAGCACATAGATGATAGATTATTATTGGCTCGAAAAAGGAGAAGAAATAAGAATAGATAAGAAAAAATTAATGTTGGAAAAAGAGTATATAAATTCACTCACTTAATTATAGGTTTGATTCTCAGTATTTTTTCTTTCTAAATTTATTTGTGCATTTCAATAATTAATATTATTCCTCTCCTTTCTCTTCATCAAAGCTCCCTAAGCATAAAAAGAGAGCTTGAGGTTTACAAAGAACAATAAATTAAGATTTGAAAGAGATTCTTTAATTAAGAGTGACACTACAGAGGTGTTGAACTTGGACTGAAAACTCAAAGGAGGAAGGGCATGTCAGCGCAATTGATTACAGTGAGGTAGAAACCCTAATACAGAACGTATGACACAGGGGCACACAATAGTTGGAAGAGGAGCAGGGGTGGACCACTCTCTTCCAAGGTCGAAAACACCACCTTGGCTAGCCACTCCAATGATACAGCTCTCGCGTTGCTTACTCATAAACCCTAGGAATCCACCAAAAGAGAGGAGAGAGAATAGAAAGAAGGCAAAAAAAGAATAATTTCCACAATAGAATTTTCACTTCTCAAGGATCTCAACTATCTCAAGTATAATTACAAGACGAGCCCAAGTGGGGGTATTATAAGTAGTACAAGAAAACATTTTTTTAAAACTTTTCAATATAGGATTCCAAGTTCTATTCTAATTCGAAGAACCCTAACTGCTAACTTTCCTAATAACACTAAAAGTTCTCAAAAAGAAAGTACACAAAAATCAAAACTCCATAGAATTAACTAACATCAAACTTTTCTAAGACAAAAATAACTAATCGTCAAAAACTAGTTGACCCGTGTGTATGAGACCTGCAACCTGTGCAGCCAAGACCCACGACCCATATGTGCGAGATCTACGTTCTGTGCAATCAAGACTCACGACCCATGTGGCCACCCAGTGTGTCCTAGGCATTCCGACATCAAAGAGTCTCAATAAGTTACTCATTTAAAATTTTGGTCATTTGGACTTTTGGGTTCCTATTAACCAAGCCTACTTTGAAATAGGTTGTTAAGACATTGAAGATTTAAGACCATAGTAAAAGTTTCTTGGATTTTGAATTTGTTAACAACATGGTATGCTGAACAGGCTCAGCCCGTACCGATCTCTGACCAGCCTAAACCGGCCAGTACAAGAGCGTACTAGACGGAACCCGACCGATTCCGTCCGGTTCGGCCTGCAAACCAGATGCTACAGAGTGGCATTAAATGCCACATTAATGCCACTCTGTGGCATTCCACAGTGCTGCCACTCTATGGCATCCGGTTCGCCAAAGAGTGGCATTTGCCACAATGCCACTCTGTTAGCCAGTTCGGTACCAGTATAAATCGGTCCGAATCGATATTGTACTGGTTCGGTAAGCGACCGGTATGCCTACCGGTACCGGTACAGCATGCCTTGGTCAACAACTTGTATTTGTTAATATTTGTAATCAACAGGGTCGGTAGAACCATCCCGAACAGGGCAGTTCCGGCCATTCCGAGCCGTCCCAGCAGCTCATTGAGAGTTTTAGCCTTTCTTTCCCATTTTGAAAGTTTCAAGAGTGTGATGCTTGCCCCATTTGGAATATTCTTTCTCTAGTCAAAAAATTCCTCTTTGAGTTAGTAGCGAGCTGATTGTTTGGATTACCCATCCTCAATTTTAAACCAAGGTAGGTACCTTGGACCTCCTAAAAGTTAAAATCCACTAACCCATGATGATACACCTACCTTTATGTAAGTCATTTTTCATTTGGCTTCTCAAATACATAATAGTATAGTATTTCTCTCTTCTCACAAGTAAATCTTCTTTTTTACTCCAAGATTCACCTAGATGTATCTCATCACCTCTTATACTTCTCATTTCAGCAATACAAATCAGAACATCTTAACTAAGACCCATAGCATTTTCAGTTTGTAGGTTTCAGTATGAGAAATTTATTTTCAAATCTCAATCCATCTTCCAATCCTTGTCCACACAATTGATTTCACTTTATGGATCACTGAACCATCTTGATGTTGCCTTTGTCCCACATCTCAGCCAAATTTTTGATTTATTCTATTTCTGCATATACATCAAAATTACCGTAGTCTTCATGTTTGGAGTCATCACTTAAATCAACCATGCTTGATGTGTCTACCTACCTTGAGGCTCAACCTTTGCCATTCATTTTCTCATAATACCTGCATTTGGTTCCAACCTTCGCCAACGCTAACACTCTCCTATACTTTCTTATAATCCCCATTGTTTGAAACTCCTAACTCTATTATACACTCATTAGGTACTCATACCTTCGCTTTCCACATACCTACTTCATCACCAGATATCTGCCTAATGCGCCTTGTTCTTCATGGGAGCTAATGGTAGCCTACCGTCATCATGTAGGCTGGCAAATTCATCATTAGACCCCAACATTGAGTTGAGGTTCCAAATTCACCTTCCAAGGTTACATAGATACCAGCAAACCTCATTAGCAACTTTATATTGCAATAACCCTTCACCATCCTCACCTAATAGTAGTTCTTTTCATTAAAATCATCAGGTTTTCAGTTTCACTTGGTTATCACCCATTAGCTCTAGGGTTCCTTCTCACTACAATCAAGGTCAGCTGAACCATGCCGAATTGGCTAGTTTGAGGCGTATCAAACTAAACCGGTTAGTTATCGGTACGGTTCATTCCAATGGTACAAAACATAAGCCTTATCGCGCCTACAGAGGGGGAGGGAGGAGAGAGAGGAAAAGAGAGAGGGAGGGAGGGAGAGGGAAGGAGGGATGAAGGGAGAGGGAGGGAAGGGAGGGGTTGAGAGAGAGAGGGGGGGCTCAAAAGCCCTCACAGAATA
>JAOXJJ010000819.1:7530197-7541035 GCA_025769935.1 Phoenix roebelenii
AAAGAGAGAGGGAGGGAGGGAGGGAGAGGGAGGGAGGGATGAAGGGAGAGGGAGGGAAGGGAGGGGTTGGGAGAGGGAGGGAAGGATCAAAAGCCCTCACAGAATAGGAGAACCTCTGTTTCTTTTCGAAACAAGTGATCCCTAATTTTTTGCTGACTTCAATTCATTCAAAACAAACCTAATTTCAATGAGGGCTTTCAAGCCCCCTCTATCTTTTGGCCTCTCTCCCCCCTTCCTCTCTCTCTCTCTCTCTCCCTCCCTCTCCCTCTCCCTCTCTTTCCTTCTCCCTCCCCCTCCCTCTCTGGCTCTCCCTGTGTCGTTAGACCCCAAAAACGGCACAGTATGGACCCACACCATGCCAAATTCGTCACTGGTCACTACCCCCCTCCAGTACCTGTTTGGTGAATCTTGACTGCAACCTAAGGTTTCCTTCAAAGAACAAACCATTAGTTATATTAGCAGTCATATATCATGTGAATATCCTCAACATTGTTTTGATACTCCCATGAATCTTTGTCAAAACCAGTAGTGCAACACAGCTAGATCTAGAATCTTCATCCGTTCTCATCTAACACGCTTAGTACCTTGGCCACCTTTTTCCATAGACATACTTGTGACATTTTGTTGCAGCACCTTATTTCACTTTCCTTTTCTATGTTGATAAAAAGCATAGTATGTCATACCAGCCCAAGGGCAGTACGGAGCGTACCATACAGTATCGGTATCCGGTACGAATGGCATACCGACACTCGGTACGCCAAAAAAATTTTGTACCATACCGTACCGACACTATGCTAGTGTGGCACCGGTACGGGGTTCGGTACCGAAACAGCGAATCTTGATAAAAAGATTACATGCCCTATGCTATGTTTAACTTTGTTATGCTCCACCTTGTTATTGAGAGAGGGTTAGATAAACTTTAGTTGATATCTGACCTACAAATATTCAAGCAAGCAAAGATGAGCATTTAAAAAAATGGCATATCACATAATAGTTGCAATGCTTTAAGAAATAACCTAGAAAACTTCTTTCTTACTAATGATTCAAGTAGCAGGACTAAATTAGAAAAAGTGGTGTGGTAATTTATTCACACTTCTCTCGTAAGAGAAAGTAAAACTAATACAAAACTGGTAATTTGTAAATATAATGTACATCAATCATGGCATACCTCCCCACCATAAGGCAATGTCACACATGTAGAAGGTAAAGCTACTCCATCCTGAACACAGCACCAACATTTGATGAAAAAATCAGTCAAGTGGAAATTTCAAACTGCCAATAAAAGTTAGTGCTCAAAGCCTCAACTGTTATTTTAAAATTACATGCAAACAGAAGAAATCTATTTATCACTGCTGAAATAGTAATGCAGAATCAAGGCAGCAAATCTTGTAAAGTAGTTAGAACTATAGACAAAAATACAATTTCCTTGCCTCAATACAAATTACAGATGTCACTTGAGCACCCATGTTTACAACACATGCCGTGGATAATCCATTCCCAAAGGCTGCAGCAAGACCTTCCTGAAACATAACAAAAGAAACACAAATGATAATATGCTAGGAAGTAGAATGTAGAATTAGTATCTCTCAAAGCCTATGTTTTTATCTGGCATAATGATTAAAAAAAAATAGAACTCTTATTACAAGGTAAGAATTAACGAATAAGGGATCAAAAATCAGTGAAAAAACAAAAATGAAGTACATCAGATTGATGGACAAGAGATATTATTAAGTGATTAATTTACTTATCTAGGATCTCTTATATGAAAAAATGGAGGCACAGATAAACACATATGCAATAGAATTAAAGCTGGATGAATGAAATGTAGAGGAGCTTTTGGGGTGTCATTTGAACAATGCATTATATGGAAGCATTATATTTTCTTTTCACACAAAAATGAAGTGCACAGTACCAGCAATTCATTTCATTGGAATATGTGCCAATTATAGCTTCACAAATACCGCATGTACTTCCTTGAATCATGTAGATTTTGTTTGTTTGGCAGTCTGAACCATACCACACAGACTGTACTGGTCTGCAGTCTGTACCATATTGGACCAGTAGGAAATTGGTAAAGGTACACCCACCTTACGGACACTAAGAACCAGACAGCTGTAATGTACCAACAATCTATAAGCCATGTCAGTCGTGTGCTGGTACAGAACCAGTACCAATATTTAAAACCATACTGAATATCATTACAAATTTGAAACAATTCCATGCCAAAGCCCTCTATCATCTAAAGGCATCTTACTTAGGAATTCAGCACCAGTAGGGAAGTTAGATGCCAGGTTGACAGCCAATAATAAAATATTCTCAAACTTTAATAGATAATACCTTAACTATTTAGAATAAGGCTTTCCATCCGACTGCATCACTTGCTCTGTTACTTTTTACATCTTTCCCAAGTCCAGTCAACATATTTCCATGTTTGGCATTATTGTTCAATTATTTCCTAGAAGTCAATCAAAAAAGGAAAGAATCGGAAGGAATGTTTTTTGATATCATCAAACAAGGTTTGCCGCACGCATGCATACCACCCCATACTAGGTGTACTGTATCGTACAGTATCAAACCGAGTTTGGATTTGGTGAGGGGGTGGGGCATACAAGATACGATACCAAGATGCAGAACCTTGTCATCAACTATTAGGGAGCTAAAATTAAACTCCTACATTGCAACTAGTTGACTAGATATTTAGCTTCAAATTCATGTGTATGTTAAGCTGTTAATATTCTACTTCCGATTCAAAACTTAGGACATGTAACATTGGAAAAGATATTTGAATTTTAAATTCTTCCCAAATCATACTTTAAGTTACATTAACTTTCAAGCATCATATTGGTTAATTTAGGTCAAAATATTTATTACCATAAATTAGGACCCATTTCAAGTTGCAACTTCCTAAAACTAACAACTTACTTTAGAATGATTCTGCAACCTATATAGCAAGGTTTTAAATATTGGTGAGATGGTGGGGCATCCAACTACCCAAGTGTCAAAACAGGGCATTGTCCCAAGTGTTGGGACCAGAGAGTCGGGAAATAACCGGGATGGGCAGGATGGCCATGCTAGTAGGCAAGCATTCCATTCCATGGAAAAATCAGGAGGGCCCCATCTTGCTATTTAGTGTTACATAAGTGATTGGTGAATGGATTAGTCAGAATGGTCCCTTTTGGTACATTTCAAATAAATTATAAATGCATAAAAGGCTCTCATACCAAATAACTAGTCATAAGTGCTAGCATAGATAACAAAGATTAGACTAGTGGCTCATAAATATGTTCCTCCCACAGACCTGATGTACCACTGCTGAGCTAAACCTTAAATCCCGCATCACAATAGAGAGCATTTCTTTGATTTCTGTGGAAAAAAAAAAAAGAAGAAACTCCAAATTATTCAAAATAACCTCCTGTTTTTCCAATATAAACAAGTTGTTAAAGGGGTAAACATAAAAGGGAAATATGAAGGAAAAGGCTATTCTCACTTCAGCATCCATTACAAAATAGAATAATGAAGTTATATAACAGAAGTTTCATAGATGTACAATTTGAGATTGTTGAGTTTCTTGGGTTCAAACATGACACAAATGCAGTTAGATCAAAACTTTCCTGGCAGCATACATTGAGAAATCACAATTAAGAGCAGACTGATGCAGATTATAATGAACATGCATGATAGTGAATAAGGATGAAACAGAGGTGAAATTTATAGAGATATAATTATTATTTTCAATGCTGAGTTTATAAACATGAACATGATTATCCATAACTTAAATGGGTGAAAAAAATCCACCCTCAAATCAATGGTTAAGGTTTGTTAGTAATGAAACATAAAAATGAAAGAAGATGTCAAAGAGCCTCTGAATTCCTAGCTACCGCCTTCCTATGGCGGGTGCTTTCAACAAGCAGGAAAGAACTAAATTGCCACAAGAATGTTATCTTAGAAGTTAATATTTAAAAGAGTTAATAAAAATAAATCAAAAATCTTACCAAATCTCAATACATCAAAACAGGTAGATGTCGTCATTTCATATTTGAAGGACTAGTACGTGTCATGCTTGCTGGTCTGATATCATAATAAGATGCATAGAATTACCTAAACAACTTCACAATGTCGATCAAGTTTACATGCATGTGTGGTGCTCATTACAATCGGCAATAAACTAATGCACTGAAGCATTAGAGGCAAGCCCCAGTAGGCCAGTACTTTATTTGAAGCACGAACACAGAAGAAGCGTGAGCACATCCCAAGAGGGGTATGTGGAAGCAGCGCCTTTTGTAAAACCAGGCTAAGGACCCATGTACAAAATATTTTCTTAAAAAAAATAAAAGCATATAGAAGGACAAAAGCTTATCTGCTTTCCTTTTCTGGTAGCTTTATGTAAAAATTGGTTCAGAATGACAAACCTATACGGCTATACTACTAGGAAGGGAGTTTGAATTTTGGAACATTCCCTGCATAATTCCATTTGTCAACTTTTTAACAACAAATGCCCCTCTCCTATTTCTAAAATGCATATACACTAAGGTACAAATTGCTAAATTATTTGAATTCATAGAGTCAAACTAATCTGAACACCAAGACACAATGCTGAAAGAACTCTAACTGTGCCCATGCTGATATAGAGTATATAGACCCTCCGAATCCCAAAGTCAATGGTTGGCCAAAACATAAAGGGTTTCTACAGGCCCTTATCTAAGAACATTGGTACTGTATATCAAGACTAAAATCTCAATATATCAAGCTTGGGCTTGATCCGGCATGATATGTACAATTCAGGACCTGATCTGGCATGATATGTATGTTTCGATCTGGCATGATACGTACGGTTTAGGTCCATATTAGTTGGTATTTAAGCAGTACTCTCAGTACTAATATCCTTGTTGTATATAGGTCTGCAACAAGAGTGATTATGCTCCAACATACCGAAAACTATGGTATGACATACCAGCCGGTACAAACCAATCCGGGCTGAGACCAGTACCGGATCAGTGTGGAATCCAGTACCGGAAGCTTTTTATTGACAAACTGGCCGGTACGACTACCGTACCGGTATGGAACTGGTACAAGACTGGTATGGATCGGTACGTACCGGTCCGAGCCGCCACTGATACACCGATCGGTACCAGTACGGTGGACCTTGCCGAAAACAATCTTTTCTTTTTATACCAAATTTTGATCAATTGGCATGAAAATAAAGAATAGATACAATAACAGAATGGATGGTGGTATGAGGCACAATTGGACCACTGTGTCCAAGATTGGTCAGTCCCAAGATGAAATAAACCAACCTTTGATCCACAAAGAGCACAAACGCAGACCTGACGATTGATACCGAGGAAAAAATTCAAGAAAACAGAGGGGGGAAGATGATCACGGATTATCTCTTGTTCAGCAATATGAAGAGAAAGCATAAGAGAGAACTGGAGGCAATGACTACTTAATATTTTGTAAATCATCCGGGAATCCATATATTCCTAGCACAATCCAGAACTGTACATTAACAGTAAGAAGAACAACACTCTCCCAATGGGAGAGAGTCAATAGCTAGTATCGGGTCACCTATTAAGCAGTCATGCTAGGATCATTATTAGAGGCAAGATTAGAAAGCAAAGTAGAGAGGAAGCAAAGGTCACATGCCCCATGCTCTGTTATGCAATGACATATCTAGTAAATAAAAATCATTAAAATTTTGAATTAACAGGAAGCAGGGAAAAGGAAAAATTTAACGGGATTGTCCTTTCAAAAGAATCTCCAACAGTTTTCAAGTTCAAAAAAATATTAGAAGACATATATTTATATATCTAGAACTGTAAGAATTTGATACCTTGTGGTTGGTGGATGTATTTTCTGGACTTGAACCTTCATTTTATGTCAGCTGTTTCTATTTAACAGATATCTAGAACCTGAGGTCTTAAATTAGGTTTGCATTGTACCAAAAAAAAAAAAATGGTTTGCATAAACTTCAACACGTAACAGAGTACCGATATCAGGGAAAAAAGCAGGTTAAAGTATTGAAAGTCATTCATTGGCTTGACGGTCATTGATTCGCATCTTGATTTTTCATGAGTTGTCGCCATAATTCTCATAATCACAGCCTTATAGCTACTCTCAAATAGGTAAGGCCTGCAAAGGTAGCTGTTCCAAGTATATTGCAGATTCTTGCCTTGAGTTTTTAACAGATAGATTCTTCCTGAATTTTCACATAGAACAAGCATTATGACCAAAGGGGTAGGAAGGAGTCATTCTCCAAATTTAGTCCTCTGCAAGTCATGTGATCAGCTTGATCCTACCCATTGAACCTCCTCCTTGGATCTTCAACCTTAGAGGTCGGGTTGAGCAACTCTCTTATAGACTTCACACCATGGTTGACCATTCCCTGAACCACCCGGTTCGGAGCATACCGAATTGAATCAACTGGAAACCAAGATGTTTCACCTGATTAGCTCAGTAAATAGGCCGACCTTTCGATTAAACCCCTCCCCTCGGGTTAACTCGTTATCATCCCTCCCTCTCGAGCTCCATCGCGTGTTCAAGAGAAGCACCCCCCCAGGCCCTCCGCCGCCCGCGCACAAAACCCAACAACTAGGGTTAGGGTTTACTTCAGTCCTCCCCCTTCCTCCCACCCTCCCTCTACATTTAAAAAAGCAATTGTTACATCCATTATGTGAATTATCAAGTTATGGGTAGAGGCTAATGCTAGCAATACCCTAGCTACAAGGCATAGATGGCAGATAGCCTATTCACTCCTTTAGGTTGGATGTCGTACTTTCTTGCATCTGGCCTAGCTTTGTATTTTTCTATAGTTCCATCAAGTCTTAACTTCTTAAATATCAATTTGCATCCTATAGTTTTTTTCTTTATATTTTTTTAAAGGATGGTAAGTCAGTTAACTTTCTAATGTTATTAAAACAAATTGAATTTCATTTTTAAGTTTACAGATTGCATCCTAATAGGCAAGGCCAGGGAGTTCACAGTATCCCTACTAAGGCCAAAGCAAACTCTACTTCAAAAGTATAAAAATCTGAGCCCAAATTTTTTTTTACTCTAGCCCAAGATCCGTCGTACCGGTACCGGGCCCGTACCCGTCCGAACGGTTCAAACCGGTCCGAACTGGGCCCGTACCGATTCTCCAACAATAAACTACCAGTACCGGATTCCACGCTGATCCGGTACTGGTTCCAGGCCGGACCCGTACGGACCGGTACGGCAGACCATGCTCTAGCCCTTTTACTTCTTCTAGGTAACTATATTTTAAATTAGGTTATGGTGTTTTATGTCTTGTAGAAGGTACGCATGAAGTTGCATAGAACTGCTTGATTATTGATTTGCATGATTAGTGATTCTAATTTTAACAGGAAAATTATTTGGTTAGGGATTCTACACTTGAAAAGGAAAAAAAAAAATCCCATGTAGATTGCAGCCCTAGCTTTTGCAATGGTATTGTTGGATATTTTATTAATTTGATTTAATTGCTACAAGCCTTACATACTACCATACGATGCATAAGCTGCTGGTGCAATGTCTACACTTAAACACTGGTACATGGGCCTAATTCTGGCGGGGAGTACATCTCTAATGAGATATTCCTATTTTGACGAGAATATGAGATAACACGTGAAGTTGCTGTTCACTATTCACCTCAATCCAGTAGTGTAGCCACAATTCAACACTGCAGCAAAATGAAAAGCAGAATTCTCTTGGACATGTTTAATTTAATGTTGACTAGTTCAAGGTTCCTCAAGAAGTTGTTTGGGGGGGAGGGGGGCCTCCTATCCACCCGTTATATATTAATCTAAATACCTTATAATAATAGTGATGAAAATTCCACCAAACTTTAAAAGAAAATAAAACCTAGATTTAATTACATTAAAGTGTGTGGGTGCTTAACCAGAGTAGAAATACCAAAAATCAAAAAGAAGAAAGAGGCTAAAAAGTATGCATGTTGTATTATAAGGTTATGCCTTAGTTAGCAATGTAAAAAGGTTTTTTAGATTAGTTGATTAGTTCAAAAGTTAATGAAATACCCAACAACAATATTACAGCAACTTCGTTTTCCTTTTCAATAAAAAATATCTAACCAAGTAGAAAAGACATCCTAGTAGTTCTAGAACACTTTCAGTTATACCTCCTAGAAGTACAAGACATGTATTATCAGAACCTATTACAGAAAATAAAGCAATAGAGACAAGAAAAATCTGAATTCAATACATTCTGAATTAACAATATACCACCCTCATTCTAGTTCAGTACGAACTTTATAGCATCACCATTTTTAGGAAGCAAGCTATTAATAGTGAAATTGAAGGTCATACTTAAGAACACTTGGATATTAACTGATCTGACATAATGGGAAAAAAAACCATAGCATGAAACTAGATAGTTAAGATTTTGAGAGCTGATAGAATTACAGTAAAAAATAAAGCAAGGTTAGTTGCAAAATGGAACAATTAAAAAGCAGGGAATCCACATCACAACCATGAATTTACTATTAGCATTAGTCTTTATTCATATCTTAATAATTCACCATATGGATTTAAAAACTGCTTACTTACATAGACATTTCGATGAAAAGGTTTATACTTTATACAGTATCCTCAAGGTTTTACAGTAAAAAGCTGAAAACAAATTATGTAAACTAGGAAAATCACTTTATAGCCTAAAAAGAACACCTGAAAAGTGGCATGAAAAATTTGAAACTATGAAGTAAACATATAGTCCGGTGAATTAATGAAAGTAAACATATAGTGTGAGAACCTTTGCAGGCGTGTGTTTAGTCTCACATCGGTTATTTGCTGGGTAGATCATAAATACTTATACAGGATCAAGGAATCCAAATAACACCTTCCAGCTAGCCATTTTGGATGAGATTCTAGGATGTTACAAATAGTATCAGAGCGGAACCGGCCCATAACCTATATGGACTAGGGGACATTGCAGCACAGATTCATCAGGGCTGACCACGGGCCGATCATGGTGCTTGTGATTAAATTTATATGGATTTGAACCCTTATCCTGACGATGACGTCAGGACTTAAATGGGAGGAATATGCGAGGACCCGTGCGGGTGTGTGTTTAGTCTCACATCGGTTATTTGCTGGATAGATCTTGGGTACTTATATAGGATCAAGGAACCCAAATAACACCTTCCGTCTAGCCATTTTGGATGAGGTCCTGGGTTATTACATATGGTCTTGTGAATTAATGAAAATGAAAAGTTTCTACATCTTAAAGAAAAGGAAATTATTGTCTAAATCTACCTTTACTTTTTTTACTTCACTTCTTATCTAAGGGAGAGTCATCGAGACCAAGTTTAACAATTTGCAGGATATCAAGGGGCAGAAGCTAAAAGACCCTTGGGGTTATATAAACCTATCACACATGATAGTAGTAATCTTATTCTTATATACTGAATACTAACTGTCTTTCACAAAAATGTGATATATCAAACTACAAGAAGTGATTAACTTCACGTGTGAAAGATACACGTTATGCACCTTTAGTTATTGCATTTCCGCTAGGTATAATGTCCAAGAAACACTTGTGAAGCATAGCAATGTTAAACAAATGGTGTGCAGAAAGTTGATAAGCATAGCACAACTGTAATAAAACCAGAAAATATACCACGATTATCAAATGTTTCAGGCACAACAAGGATAGCAGAATATAGATTTCTATCTCCTGGAGAAATATGCAACTTTTCAATCAATACCCAGTTCCAGATGGTATACAAATCTTCAAAAACCTGTAACAAATGAAGAACAGCATGTGTTACAGAATGTCATTAAAAAAATTGAAAATTATGAATTGTATAAAAACATGGATCTTCTGAAAAAAAATATATCTAAAAGTTAAATCTCCACAGCTGAAGGTCTTAGCCTATTAGGGATTAGGGCATCCAAGTGGTTTTGCTCTAGTTGTTTGACAGTTCAAGCCTTCAGTTGGTGTTAATCCATTCCATCCCAGGATTCATACCAATTGTGTTCTAAGACAGGAAATTTTGGTCTGGTCTTCAGTTTTCAATCTTTGAACATCGATGAGTTTCAGTTTTGGCCTTGTACTACCAATTCCTTATACCATCTGATTTTACTCATTAACAAATTCTTGTGGTATTCCACACCTTTCCGCAAATATTTCTCATCAAGGTTCAAAAATACCAAGAATCAATATTGCCTTACTCGGCCAGAGGGCATGCACCATATCAAGGATCATGCAAACAAAGGATGTCAATGGATATGCACCCTCATTATGGTCTTTTTGGGCACTCAAACTCTGATTTTGGGTTTTCTATCAAGTTTTCTTCCCTAAATGTATGCTTTTTTTTTTTTTGAAATAAATAAGTTGGGAGTATCAAGTTAAATAACCAAGTCAAGGTTTTCCACATATGCTGAAGTCATTAGCATGCATAAATATCACATGTCATGCAACTTGCAACCTAAGATGCATTTAAAAAATGTGTTCAATTAGCAACTGAAATGCAAATAATAAAGAACATAATTTAGCGCTTGCAATCCAAAAATCATTCAAATGATCACTATCATCATCAACAATCATGTACTAAACACTAGCTTACATATCAATGTTTTTTATCAGTTTTTAATTTTTCAAGTTTTTTTATAGTGGTGAATTTACAACATTCTTTTGTCGCAGTAATTCAAATAGTCAAAAGAAGATAGAATCACCCTTTAACTCACTTCTTGAGCAGTACCCTAGCGTACTGCTTGGTTTGGAAGCAGTTCAAGGAAAACAAACCTGGATCCAAGGAATGCCGTACCGGCCCGTACCGGCCGGTACGGGCCGGTATGTACCGGTCCGGTCCTTGACCGGTACCGGAA
>JAOXJJ010000819.1:7541135-7571221 GCA_025769935.1 Phoenix roebelenii
ATGTTAAATAATTTAATATTATATTAAATTATTATGCTATAGTATACAATGTTATATTACTATATTATAATAATATTCTATTAGATTACAGTAATATTATATTATATCATATATTTATGTATTAATATATGTTATATTTTATTATGCTTTGTTGTCTAATACTATGCAATATGGTAATTTTGTCATTACAAAAGTACTTTTACAGTTTGTTTACCAAATATATGTTAAAGTGCCACAGTATTTTAGAAATATAGTTATCAAATAGCAAACAGATTTTTATAAAAACTCGACTTTAGAAGGCTCTACTTTCAAAAGCTCTACTGTCAACAGCTCTCTTAAATGGGCCCTAACTCTGTTTGCATAGTTGGTAACCTTGTTATATTGATACCTCAGTTTTGACATCTTATTTAGAAAGAAAAAAATTTATCCAAGTGATAAAAGGGATCTTACAATGGTCTCCTGATTCATTCGAGATGAATTTTGGGCACTCCATCTTCATCTCATTATGATCCACCTGGGAATTTACAAAAGACCAATCATATCAATTGCAACTCTAGTGGCATGGCTTGGATCGGGCCTATTTTGCTTGCTTCTGATTGCAACTCTGCTTTCCGTTGGTCCATCTGTACTTTGTTGGCAAACGACTGAAGGAGAACACTGAAACCACCACACACAATTCTGCCAATTGAACTACTATGCACAAGTACTTCAGTTGACTACACAATTCATTGGATATTGGGATCTTTACTTTTCTCACAGACCTAAAATTTACTGCAGATTTTTTAACTGAAAAGATGCAAGCAATAAATGAAATAACAACTATAATTATGTAGATCTTGGTGATTTGTGATCGTAGTAATTTAAATAGTATCTATAGTAGTAGGAGGAGCAAGAATAATTAGAAGAAGGTAGTTTCTATTGAATGAATCTACCCACTTTAACAACCTCTCTTCATTGTATTACTGGGTGAATTTCATATCAATATCCTTTTGTTAATTAAGAAACCACATAAAAATTTTAGTAGATAAAAATTATTTGTTGATTCAGGTTTACCTCTTCATTCAACATCCTGGAGTAAATTTAGCTACCATGTCATATGTCTCTGTTTCTCATGTTATCCCTATTTATGAAGATAAGTCATATGTCTGATGAAATAGCGATTGATAATCTTTGTTTAAAAAAAAAAGAGGTGCCCCGGTGCTCAGAAAGGAAGATGACTATCCCAAAGATAAAGCAGCCCAAAATCAAGGTCTCAACTATGTCAGTCTCTATGCTAAGGTGTCAAGTGGAGGGCACAGTTGCTTTCTGGGTCCTGTACTTGTTGACATATGGTTGAGGCAGTCTTTGTTCTAGGGTGCAGTCTTTGTTTTGAACCTGATCAACTAAGCAGCTGACTGCTTCCATTTTTTTTTTTTGCTTCATCATGGACGGGAAAATAGTGATTGATCACCTAAAACTTCTTTAATAGAGAAGTAAACAACACATAATGAGGTATATAATTCAGATTTCAGGAAATACAACAGTAATCATCTCAATGGGCTTTTTCTTTCTATCTTTGTAGAATTCAATAAACCTTATCTATAAACTAATTTTCACTCCTAAAAAAATTGGTGATTTCTGCTATGTTTTCAACAGATCTAAAGTGTACCAATTATTCTTGCACCCTCAGGATCAGAAGCAATTTTAGAGTCACATGAGTTCCTTTTGAAATGTATACCATTTTTCTTTTTTTCTTTGATAGGAATTTATATTAGATCTTCAATTTATACCATTTTTTACTAAGAATTTGCCTGTGACATGCAAATCGCTATTATGAATAACACTATTCTTGTTTTGACTTCATTTTTAATTGGGAAAAAAGTGGAATCGAAACAAATAATAATGTTATTCATAATATTTATTTGCATGTCACAGGCAAATTCTTCGTAAATGACAGTTTAATTGAAAATCTGAAAACTGATTAACGAACTTTGCTACTTTGCCTAACTAATCCTCTCTTCGAGTTTGTAGACAAATAACCTTTGAATATTCAGATCATGTCAAGAGACTGGGAAATGTTTTGTTCGAATTACTATCAGAAGCCCTTGGCCTTCCCTCCAGCTACTTGAAAGAGATGGAGTGTGCTAAAGGGCATGCCCTTGTTTCAAACTATTATCCACCATGTCCAGAGCCACACCTCACTCTTGGAACTAGCAAGCATTCTGATCCAGACTTCCTTACCATCCTTCTACAAGACCATGTTGGTGGTTTGCAAGTACTTCATCAGCAACAATGGGTGGATGTACCTCCCATGGCCGGGGCTTTGGTGGTTAACATAGGCGACCTTCTACAGGTATGTTTCCATCTAAACAACACGTATGCTTGTATTCAGGGACGCTGATGCCAAATGTCTTATGAGATGCATAGTATTCACATCTAGTAATATTTTTCTTTTTAGTGACACTACAGTTTAATCATATAATTCGCAGAATTAAGCTTTTGTGGGCCTTTGTGATTCATTTTGCAAGATCTCCATCTTTAAATGTTTCTTGCTCTTTTGAATGCCTCTCTGTATGCAGTTGATCTCCAACGACAGGCTCAAAAGCGTCGAGCACAGAGTGCTTGCGAACAATGTAGGCCCAAGAGTTTCAGTTGCATGCTTCTTCACCATGCATCTTTACCCATCCTCAAGGCTATATGGTCCGATCAAGGAGTTGCTATCTGATGAAAGCCCGCCATTGTATAGAGAGATCCTACTCAGGGATTTTATCTCGTACTATGACTCAAAAGGACTCGATGGACAATCAGCTTTAAGTTATTTTAAGTTGTAATGAAGAGTGAACAGAACCTGTATCCAAAAAAAAAGGAGTGATCCAAAACATTTGTATTTTATATAAAAAGTGTGTTTACTAGAAATTTGAGAAGCTAACTAGGCTAATATTCAATAATCACCTGCTCAAGAAACATCTTTAAATTAAGGAATTACAAATACTTAGTGTTGATGTTAATAAAATTAAATCATCAATTGCCTCTTAATATATACAACAACCGACATCTTGAAATTAAAAGTCATTATGGAGTGAAAAAGATAATTGGGACCATAGTTGGCTGGTTTAGTACCATTACATTATATAAAGAAGCAGCAATCAGAAACTTCAACTCAAATCTCTCAAAAAAATTTTTTTTAAAAAAAAAAAACGAAAATAGAATTTATGTTCTTTTTTTTATTGATGATCTACACCTCAAAAATTGAGGTACATAATCTTATTTATAATAGTAGCGAGGTCCGGCCTTATACACTTTGGATTGGATTCCTCTTTTAGTTGTATATTTTAAAAATAAATATAACTAATAAAAATAATTATAAAAAATACTAAAATTCTAAAAAAATATAGATTTTGATTTTTACATCAACTTTGCTTTCTATCGCTTTGCCTAATTTTTCATATATTGAAAAATATGCCATGTCAAAATCTTTTCGAAAAAAAAAATCGATTTGATTGGCTTGCTTTAGAGCACAAATGATAGAATTGTAGTATATTTTAAGCCCATAAAGGGTTGGCCAAAAGTTATAAATCTCAAAAAGTTACCTAACTTAAAAAAAAAAAAGAACGTCTTAATTAGGGATCATATGATCAAGTTATCGCCTCTAAAAGTTTGGTTTGCTACTCAGCTCTATTAAATCCTTCTTATAATGGCCAAAATAATCAACATCGAGTTGGGTGATTCTTCTAGATACCTGAAGTGGCCAACATGATTCATGTCAAGTTTGGTGATCCTCTTGAATAATCATAATGGTCAAAGTGATCTCCATGAAGTTTGATGATCTTTCTAAATATCTATAGTGGCCAAAATAGTCCACATTAAGTCTAGTGATCTTCTTGAATACTCTTGGTGGCTAAAGTGGTCCACATGGAGTCTAGTGATCCTCTTAAATTAAGGCTTCTCTTGTTTAGGAAATTTAGCTCCCGCTAAGTAAAAATGGAAGATGGAAAAATGCTTACTTCCTTGCCTCACGGTTGAACCACTTGGTTTTGCTCGAAGATGGTTTTTGGCTTTGGTCATCTCGTCTCAAGATATAGGAAATAGCTTTGCTATAGAAGTTGCTGGTGCTTGTGTTGAAGGTATCGCCAATCAAGACATGATGTTGGAGAGTTAGATAATATTCTCCCCTTTTTTAGTAATTATTTAATAGATTTTCACTATTCTTCTTATCTTATTCATATTCATCACTTCAATAATTGTTTGTGCCTTTAAGGAGCACATAGGGCTGCACATACGATGGTAAAGAAAGCAAAGAGATTCCTGACAAAACCCAAAGAACTAAGATACAAAGATCCATACAAGGTAAATGTTTTCTCATCATGCTGTAGCAAGCAATAGTGTACCATGTCAATGCATTTGGTGAGTTGTGCAGTCTTATCTTCATGTGTTGTATTGTCCCTTGACATAAATTGATGATATCTGAATTACATTTTAAGGAACTTCTTGCATATAATTCTGCAAAAACAACATTACAATCTGGTGATTGTGCCATTAGTGGTCATTAGAATGCTTCCCAACTTGTAGAAGGTTTTTTTTTTTTTTCTTTTCCCCTCCAGTTTTAGGGCTATGTGGAGCTACTTTTGGTTCCTTATTTGGAGGTCACTTAGTCGGAGTTCCGAAATGTTCTCTTCCAACCACTGTAAATGTCTCATTTTTCCCCTCAACTTGCTGCTTTTTTTCCTGAGCATTTTAAGGGTTTCAAATGATACCCCTTTGTTTTGCGCTACTGCTAATTTTCTTCCTGCAACCCTGTCGCCCCTCCTTTAGGTCCTTGTAGGAGATCTCACACTCTTGCTATAGGTAGCTATGCTTAGTTTAATCAAAAGTGTGTGCAAGATACAACTACCTCTCTTTCTTCATGCTTGGTTTCCTTCTTTTACCCTTTTAACATCCTCTTATTCTTCCATTTTCCACATTTCCCCATCCTTTGCTTTTTGCTCCTTGTTCAGTAGTTTGCTATTTACACAAAGCAACATATATTCTGGCTCTATTTACCTCTTCCACTCTTCCTCCATCCCCATCTATTTCTCTAACCACTTATTTCCTACTCTCTTTCAGCATATATTCTGACTTACTTCCTCTCAATTGCACCCTTACTCATTTGCTCTTTCTCATTATCTTATTTATTTGGGCCTTTCTACTTGGTTGCTACACCACCTTCGTCTAATAGTACGCTAGTATCATGTTCTCTGTGAATGACCTTTCTTGCATTACGTAGTTATAGTTTTTTGTAAGCAAGATTTCTCCAAGGGTCTACATTTGTTGAACCATGCTACGCCAGTTCAAACATCAACACGAGGTCAACATGGAACCCACTGATTCTGTTTTTTTCTGAAATGTGAACCTTTTTATTTTTATTTAGGTATTTTTTTCAGTTTCGAGATGAGATGGCACAACAGGCCCTTGCTAGTGACACTCGATTCCTCAATTCAAGCTTATTTCAGGAACATGACAGGAATGCCAGCATTTGGATTCAAACCTGGTACCTCCCCTTAACAAGACCAAGTTCCTTCAGGCAAAGTTTATCTTTCTCGAGTTCCTATTTGACTCTCAGGGCACCATTCCTCAATTCTCTTTTACTTTTATCAATAGATAACTCCTCAAGCAGATGCCTAAGCTGGTCTAATTGGCCATGTGCACTATTGACACCTATTCCTGAAGAAGCCTTTTTTGTTCTCATTTACTAGTTCCTTGAGCACTTACCTAGTTCTTCGTTTCCAGGAAAGTGGTAAGCTTTTCACTTGCCTCTTAAGTTTTGTTCTAGACCGCAGTCTGGGCAGCAGGGTAGATCCTGTGTTAGAACTGAACAGAAGTGCAACCATGCGCATCAGCCATGCCTGCAAAACACAGAGACTGATGGAAATTGTCTGTCAGTATTAATTTGTCTTCACCATTGTCTTCACAAGTTGCAATTATCAAGCCACTGACAAGCTAGCCTTTACCATATTTAATCAATTTCTTCCAGCTATGAGTCATTTCTTATGACTATTCTCAATATCACAATACAAAGGTGGAACTAAGCTATGTCTGTCAGCAAGCGATGATTAATTCTTAGTTAAATGGATCACTATAAGGCATGCCAATGGACTTGCAACTTTATTCAGGAGCACAACAATGATTTTGCAAAAAACATTTTTTCCTAATTTATTAGATGGTCATGAAGAATGTGTTGCTTCGAATTTGTATGAAGTTGGTATAGAAGCTCTAGTATAGAAGCATTTGACAATATGTTTACCTTAACTCAAGCGTGAAATTATACTTTTCCTGCCCACTGTCAGTTTTTGGTTGTTGCACTAAATATCATTGATATCCTCATTGTTGCCTACGAAAATAAGATTCTTTTTCTTCAGTGACGCTGAATAAGGCTTTCAATCCAATGATAAGAGATCAAGGCAATGATTCTTATACCACACCACACATGGACCAGTATAGTATAACACAGTACACTCAGTATCTACTTGCAGTTCTGTGATAAAAGCACAAAAGAGAAACATGTTTAATAACTATCATAAGGTTCCAAGAGCTTTGACAAGTCTATCACAAAAAGTTGGAATTCACTTTATCAAATTCATGTGCATAGAATCAAATAAGCACGATCAAGATTCACAGACAGGCTACTCAAGTAATCTGCCACTCATGATGGTAAAACAGATTTCCTAAAACTGTGTAAGATACTTGACATTTTAAAAGTGTTCATGAATAACATCTCTTTAACATGTCCTGCTCAAAAAATTATCTAATACTGGTGCATCATATAGTTAACGTATCTCGTAAAAGTCCTAACTGTGAAACTTATGCAACTAACATATTCAAGTCAAACAGAAGTGGAAGGTGATCAACTCAGCTGAAGTTCAAGTTGCTAGATATCCTACAAGAAACATATTGCATTGGAGGAGAATCACAATTCAAGAAGTATTGAAGTTGGTGGGGAGGAGTGGGTGGAGATAATTTCAGGTGACCATAGGATGGTGCAACTTGTCTGATACATGAATTTTTATCTTAACTAGTATCTGTGCCCCTAATTTATTCGATAAGGTATCGTACTATTACCGAAACGTACACAAAGAATTTATTTGAAATTTCTACTTTGCCATCATGAACAACTGTGGTTTTTCGTTGTGGCGATGTGAGGTGAGGCCAAACTGAACCAGTTGAAGCAACGAACTCCCATCAGTCATGATGTCCACTCACCAAAACACTACAAGACACGAGCTTCATTCTTCAACTTGTCAACAAGCTCATCCACAGAGGAAACGATAACACCAGCTTTCCTTTTTGGAGGTTCAGTGACCTGAACCACCTCTAGATCTGACTTAATCTCCACATTTAACTCTTCAGGAGTAAATTTCTTGATGACCTTTGATTTAGCTTTCATTATATTGGGGAGCGTTGCATATCTTGGCTGATTTAACCTCAAGTCCGTGCTGCAACAAAAATAAAACCATGTCCAAAAATTAACTGAGAAATGGACCTGATAAAAAAGATACTGGCTTGGTACCAGTCAAATACTAAGGTGATAAGCCAAAGCAAATTGAAATTTTTAGTACTAATGTTTTCATGAAAGTGGATCATACCTGGTTTCCAATTAATGTCAAGCAAAATATTGAATTTTTAAAAGTCAAATACTAATTATCAGTATGACATGCAATAAAGCCAACACTGAAGCAAATATAAGATATGGTCGATAAAGAATATCTTAACCTGCCCATGTTAGAACATACTCGAAATTATGCACCTAAAGCTCATGAATCAACATCATGCAGTATTGCAGTAATGTTCTTATTTGACATACGGTATGGTCCAACTAAGTTGATTTAATAAGATGAAATAAATTTATCTAACATAGATGATCAAAATGCAGCCTATGCAAGTGATGCTTGGTTGACTGAAGGTCATAATTGATGATTCAGCAATCACTTTTCTTCTTTCAGCATGACAGAGGGAGGCCACCTTTCCATGTTCTAAATAAAGAACCTTTCCCAGTTAATGGACTGACAAAAGCAGTGCTAACCTATGGACTCAAGTCTATTGGCAAAACAGTACTACAATCACCTGGATTCCTTGAGAGGACATTTGTAATCTCATAAAGACTTCAGCTTTACAGGTTTCTGGCATTTATGAAGAAGCCAACTGATGCACTGATTGGTAGGCCAACAAAGAGGATGTGCAGAGGATTGTCACATGACTGGGGAATTTTCTGACAACCTAATGTTATTAGTGCCCACTGATGTTAGTCGAGGTTATTGCAGATATGAGGCATGATTATACAGTGAAGCATATTCTTAAGCATGAGATTAAATGACAATTCAATTAAGCCAGAGCAAATAATAGTAGTTCAATTTTTCTGTTCTGCCACATTGGTGGGTGACAATTAAAATCTAGAAAGAACAAAAAGAAAAAAAAATAATATTGGCAGCCAAAAAAAATCAAAGAAGAAGATTACGTGATTACTGCAGGCAAATCTAGACAAAGAGTCTCTAGACCACCATCGACTTCTCTTTCCACTGTTGCTACTTGTTTTTCCTTGTCCAATACAACCTACTACAAAGGCAGCAAATGGTGTTAATATACATGAATTTGACTTTGCCATACTACACTGAATTAAGTAGATGAACATATTCTATACCCTTGAATCTTCCTTTTAACATATCTATTAAATGGAAATCTAAAATAATTGAAAAAATGGATCAAAATAACTTGTTAGTCACAATAACAGCTAACCTGATTTTTTTTTAAAAAAAAAGAGAAAAAGAAAAGAAAAACATAAGACTTGAGATACATATTAGTGGAGCAATAGATGGCAAATATCAGTATTGCATCATAAAGAAACTTCTTTCTAGATTGCATTATGACAATTTATGCTAGGTATCATGGAACAATCAACCATTTATATCAAATAAATAATGAGGATGAAGGTATCAGTAAATAAATTTAAAATTTTTGTCAAAATTTCAAAACCAAAGAAAGGATGCCTTTTTATGAATGCCATACACGCTTAATTATTTAATTTCACGACCTTTATTTACTTCTAGTGATTTTTTTGTTCCTGAACCTCCTATTCCAGGTGAAAAACTGATGGAAAAATCATGCATAGATGCACAGTGCAAATACATAGTGCTTCATTTGATATGGCCTGAGCAAAATCTGAACACAGAAGGAATTTGCAATATTTAACCCCATGATCAGCATGACTGTACAGTGACACTAGATAAAAAATAGAAGCCAGAAAAATTTTGGCTGAAAAAAAAAATGTACAGTAACTTTCTCAAAGTGAGAAGGAGTTGGAGGAATAATTTGATAATTATTATCTTTTTATGATGGTTCTTATGCTTTTAAGTATCAACATTAGTATAAGAAATGGACATGCTTGAGGTACAATATCATACTATTCAAGAGGCAAAGACATATGATCGGTTCTAGATCAACTAGAATCAATCAGATAACATCCTTCCATTGCCAGTCAGACTAGAGCGCACAGGCATCCGCTAAAGACCAGATGATATGTCTCATGGTTCAAATTATCCAAACTCAAGTACATACATACTTTAACATACACATGTTTATTTACTTTTTCCAGTGAAAGAAATTTCTGGATGTTCAAGAAGTGCCTCTTATGGGCACTAAGCTGCACAGAACATGCTAATAACTAGTCTATAGACAGCTGCACAACTTTGTTTCACATAACATGCTTCAGAAATAATTTTATTTGATAAGTAACAGAAGTTTAATAGGCTATTTGGAAGAACACCATATAAGTTGAATTCAACTGAAAACGGTCCTGTAATCTTCAACACTGTCTCGGCTTTGTGCGTCCTACTTTAAAATCAGTGTGTATGATCATTTCTAGCCTTTCTATTTCACATTATTTAATACTTAGAACAAGTTGAAGCCCTTTCTCTTCATTACAGACGTCTTTGGCTTATAGATGGCCAAGTCATAAATATTTCACCCCCAACTAATCCTATATTTGTGCTACTCTTAAGAATCCTCTCATGTACTTTTTTATGGCTCATCTTTCACAGTTTCATCTCACAACACAGACATCCACTGCAACATCCTCATTTTAAGCAGCAGTCACCTTATGCTCATGTGCGCTTCTCCATACTCAAGATTATGATCCATACAGCACAACTTATGTATATGTATGCACATCCAAGCATGTGTCTATGTATGGTTGGATGGCTTATATACTTCTCCCAAATATCTTAATGGCATCAGATGACAAGAGAGCATCAACAGAGGCCCATCTTTACTTCATACATCCTGTTTTGATGTAACTGAGATATTCCCATCTCTCTCCATCAAAACAATATCATGACCAATCTTAAGTTCATCGCCTTGCATTTGCAGCTGAGACATCTGCATCTCTCTTAACCAATTTGTATAGCATCCTTATGGTATCTTAGCCCACCAATAAAATTTACCTCAACAAAATTGAAATTTCTTAAGCGACGAACTAATAGATGAAAACTATATTACAAAGTAATAAAGTATTGAAGAGTCATTCAAATCTTTCTATATATCCCTTGTTATAGATGGTTAAACTTGCTTTATTTGAACTAACAGTCCAGAGGGCTACTACAATAAGCTATTGTAAACCTTACATATGCAAAGCCATGAAATATGATGAATTGCAAAACCAATTGGAGAGAAGTTTCTTTGCTTGAAGAAATCCTCATCTAATGCTTTTTTCTTTATATAAAGAGCAGTGAAACAACTCCATTCAACTCTTGCCCATATTAAATTCAGAAAAATAGAAACATAAAATCAATATGTTATCAAAATAGCCATTTTGTTGATTAACTACAGAAAGCAGTTAAGAGTAAACAGGAAATTGTGGTGTGCATTATGGTTTCTGGAGACATATTTATCTGTAAAAAGGACCTAGAAATAAATGGTATTTTACAATGTCAATGTTGAGACTCGTCTTTTGTTATTCTGCATGAAATTCTCACTTAACTGCAACCAGATATACTGAATCAAGGGATTTAGATAGTTAAATTAGATGGCATGAAGTTGTGAGATTTGAAACAGCAAAAATATTTAGATATGCTTGTATATAATGTCCTACCTTTGACGCAAATGTTCCTTGTGGCCATTTCAGCAGTCCAGCTACCATCTGTCCTGTTTGGTTGCAGTCGTCATCAATAGCCTAACAGGATAACTAAAGAATAAGCCCCAGCAACAAAACACCCAGAATGAGAATAATATTCCTACCACAAATGATGAACAAGTAAGATGATGTCCAGGCCAACAAATTCATACAACGAAACATCACACCAGCTATATTCCAAAAATAAATCCGATTTTACAGTATGAATCCACAATCAGAAATCTTAAACAGTAAACTGAAAAAAAACTGAACCAGGTTAACCATTCAAAGTTCTATAATAAAACAGGCAATCCAGATAATAAATGGCATTGACAATTCAGAACAAGGTATGGAGTTGCATCTTCTATGCAACTCAGCATACAACTTCGCAGAGATTTAAAAAAGCTGATAAAGATAAATTACAAAGAAGACAATTAAGAAGGAAATGGATGGTGAGGATTAGCCTAACATCAACCAAAGGAGAGCACAAGCTTAGAGAAGATTCATATAGCTTACAACATGGTGTCCAAAATTTGGCAACCTGCTCACACCATATCTAAGAATACCTAATGCAGCCTAAATGGCATTGCTGATGACAAGATGACTTCTCTAAACTCCTCATAAAAGATTTAAGGATCTTTTTTCATGACACATATCCTAGAAACAAAATGGCATGATCTAGCTAACATTCAAGAGGCATATTTTAGGCTTGCGTCACACCTTAAGCTGAGGCTTTTGAGGAATGTGTGAGGCTCTTGAGATAAGGCACAAGTATTACATAGAGAGTTTCTAGGAGGATCGCTACCTCTTCTTGTTATACTTGTATAGGAGGTAGATGCATTAGGCAATGATTTTTTCCACAACCAATGAACAGAAGAAAACAATGAATTTTGTATGCTTGGATGATAACACTGCATTCGATCAATAATGTTCAAATTAAGTATGATGAAGTATGTACAACTAACCACTAAGATTTGTGCACATTTGTTATTGTTTCAACATGTGATCCTTACCAAAGTCTGTCATCAAGCCCAAACATCATTCATAAATTTCACCTTACTTCTGTATTCTTGGATGACAACACTGCACTTGAACTATAATGTTGAAACTAAGTATGATGAAGTGTGATACTGTACATTTATCATGACAATTTATGCACATGTTAAATTGTCGCACTGCGTGATCCTCACCAAAGTATGTCACCAAGTCCAAACATCATTGATAAATTTTACCTTATTTTTCTTTACCTCATATTTCTTCATATTAATTTTCCTAGTTCTTACTTGTTAGATCATATGGAAAAATCCATTAGGCTTACAGCTTACCCCCAAATCATGCTTCCTCTAAAAATATTGCATAATACAACATACTAACTTGATGATTAGCTCTACTTCTTAATACATTAACTAAACTTTTATATATAAAGCGGCCAACCTTAACCAACCTTATATATATAAATCATGATACAACACGTGTGGTCAATTTCTAACCAGTTTCAACTCAGACCAAGCTTAGTTGGAAATAGATGTATTCTTACTGCCCAACTTGAAATTAAATTGATTCACTTCATGCATGAGATCTTGTCTCAAAATCTAACAAATATTCCGTTGCATCCGTCATATGATCTCAAACCTGAATATGGATGTGCACAAAATGCCTTGTAAAAAGTCATCTAGATTGTAAAGGATATTCCTCAAGCTTGTTTCCCTAGTTTGGATCAAATACTCAGTAAAGCAAGACGAAGAATTGATGATCCAGAAGAAAATATAGATAAAATGGATATTCATGTTTTGTAGGCACGGTTACGATCGCTTAAGGAAGTTGGACCAACTCTTAAACATCAAGAAAAACATTTGGCAATCAATCCCTGACAGTTGGCTGTTATGGAAAATTAGGTTCCAACCTTCTATATCTTCAAGATTCTCTTTTCCAAGATCATCAAAATAAAGAATAAAGATCTTTGTTGTCTCTCAGCTGATTGACTAGTGGAACTAAGAAGGATGTTTTCATTCTCCAGGTATTGCATCAATTTCATACAAATAAAGTTTCAGTTTGACCTCCCATTCATCCCATGGAAAGTTTCTGCCATCCCCAACAACCTTATCATTTTGTGAGGGGTTAAACTGGGATTTTTGAAACTAACCTAATGCAACCCAAATGCAAATATATGCTAAAAATCCTATATTTGAAAGAAGAAAAATGAAAAAGATTGAAAAGTACCTGGACTGAAATCTGCCAATTAGAAAATAAACTCTCACCAAATAACATGTAACTAGGTTGTTTAATTATTTCATAAAACATTTATTAAACGTTGTAAAACAATTTGCGCCCATATATAAGGTTATGAAACCAGTGTGAAATAAATCATAATGACACTAGGACTTGGGACTTTCTGAAATGCATAATAAATTAAATGCTTACACTTTTAAGTGCTATGGCAACTAGCAAGTTAAAGTAACCATTTCCAAGACCAGTTGAGTCATCCCTTGATGCATCAAGACTTACAACTTAACCTTGTACTCTTTATAAGTTATAGAACCACATCATAAAGTTTAAAAAAATCAAAAAAGAAATGGATGAGGAGCAAAATTGGGTCACAAGCATGCACTTGCCAACATTGGCCAGTGAAAATGTAAATAAAAGGCCTTCAGATAAAATACAGATGAATGTACTTTAAAAGAAATTGGCACCATTCATACGCTATGCAAATTATAAAAATCTGCCATTACACGCGTAAATTAGGAGTCCATGTTGCACTATTACATTTGTTACAAGAGAAGAGAATACTTGAGATAAAAAGGATGAAAGTAGTTCGAAAGGATATATAAAAGCTTGCAGTGAATGCATATATAATCAGTATCGTGCTTACTTGTTAAACTTATTAACTTTTCCCTCCCACTAAAACCTTCCTCCAAGCCTCAAAAACCTCTCTTTCTTTCCATGCTAAGGTTTAAAATTTCACTATTTAAACTTTCGAGATTTAAAATAACATATTAGTCAGTGTCAACTGATTTCCCATGAGTACATCAGTTTCAATTGAACAATTCAACTTTCAGTCTCATTTGATTTTGTCACACACAAAAAAAAGAAAAAAACATTTTCCCGACCACGCTCCACGCTATAGAAGATTCTTTCACCCTAATGATATTGTATCCGCCAACAATTTCACATTTGTCCACATACCAGAAGAAACAAAAACAACAAAAGTGAAGTTAATTTTTAAACGAAATACAACCCTAGCAAATTTCATCAAACTATATCATCAGCCAATATACCAAATCACCACTCGAGTACTAGAAGTAAACTTCCATATAATCTAAAATCTAAAACGCCCCAAAATCCAACCTTTAATTGAGAGAGAGAGAGAGAGAGAGAGAGAGAGAGAGAGAGAGAGAGAAGCAATTCCTTTTACCTGCTTGCCCAGAATCAAGAGTCTGGGCTGCTCCACCTGGACGAGGGCCCTGAGAATTTTGGAGACGGAAAGAGGGAGGACGGGGGACGCCCCGGCGTCGACGTGGACGGCGCGGTCGGCGCCCATGGCGAGGGCGGTCCGGAGGGTGTCGGCACACTGAGCGGGGCCCACGGTGACGGCGACGACCTCGTCGGCGGCGCCAGACTCCCGGATGCGGAGGGCCTCCTCCAGCGCGATCTCGCAGAAGGGGTTCATCGACATCTTCACGTTGCTCGTCTCCACCCCGCTCTTATCGCGATCGCCGGGCCACCATTACGACCGTCAGATGATTGATGGCCAGTGATTATGGGGGGAAATAGGGGGAGGAGCTACCTTGTCGGGCTTAACGCGGACCTTGACGGCGTAGTCGACGACCCGCTTGACGGCGACCAGGATCTTCATCGCTGCTACGCCCTTCCGTTCTCCGGCAGTTACTGTGCGGTCTCTTCCCTAATGATCTCCTTCTCTTTATTTATTGGCCTGTAAATAGGGCTGAAAATGTACTCGCGCCAGCCCGAAACCAATCGGGCCGAGCCAACTTCGGGCCGGGCTGTGGACTAGGCTCCGAAAGAATTTAGACCGAGTTTGAGCTTAAATATAAAGCCCATTTATTTTCAGGCCGGACTTGAGTATGTCATCAGCCTAAGCCCAAACAAGATCCAAAACAGAGCCCGAATTCAGGCCCAAATCAATTTGTTTTTGTATGTTATTATTTAGAAAAAATAATGAGGAAGTAAATAATAAATTAAAATAGGTTTAACTGAGAATAATGTATCACGTATCATTTACTTGTATTATAGAAGAGAGCCTAATTTTAACTAACTCATTTACTTGTGAAGCAATTATGAAATATTAAACTTCAATTAGTCGGACCTATTTTTGGCCTAAATTGGTAATTTGGGATGGCCTAATTGGGATCGAGCTAGGCTCGGTTTGGATTATCAAAAAAATTTTGAGCCTAAGCCTGGCTTGCAATCTAAAAAAAAATTCAAATCGGGTTCGGGTAGAAGAATGGCCTAGCTCGTCCCATTTACAGCCCTTTGTGGAAAGCTCTCTTACTTTGGCATAGATGGATGGATCAGTCCACATCTAGGTAAATTATGTGCAAAAGTATTATATTGTTTAATTATATGAATGGATATCTCCTTTTTTTTTCCTTATAAAAGTTCTAATTTTTGGTCTTGTAGGATTTATAAATGGAACTGTCTAGTTAAGCATGCCCCTATATCAACCAAATATTACCAAATTTAAATTTTGTGGGAAACAAAAAAGACCTCCATATATATTTTTTTATTTATGCAGTTTAAAAGTTTGGATCTAGGCTGGATTTGGACAAGCTCTTAAAAAATATAAAATAAATGGGCCAATGAATCCGATTTCTATATGATTTTCTGTCTAATTTAGTAGAAATATCGAAACAGACCCTAAATATTTTTTTGTTTCTATTGAAAATATATATTTTGTATATTTTATTTGTTGGTCAACTTGGAATGCATTTGTTAACCTGTACATCCCTTAGTTTATAACTTAAGATGTCCTATACGTAGTATTTAGGTTTTCCATATTTTCGAGAAAACTAGAAATTTTTAACTGAGACTATCCACGTTAAATGAATGGTGAATGACAAAAAGATTGACAGACTATATATTTAATATACAAATTATTACAATTATTATAGGAAAAATCATGCATCTATATTTTCCTACCATTTAAAATTTATAGTATTAATCTGACTCTTAAAACATAAATATTATTCCAATGATGGTAAGTCATTTCATCATGTCAAATATATTTGTAATGGTTCTGGTGCTTCTTGGATGTGAATTCTCATAGGTCATATCATGCAAATATCTTTCCAATTGATAAAAAAATAATATAAGATTTTTATATATATACCTTTAAAAATATGGCTTACTATATATTAATTTTTATTTATATATAACCCTCAAATATTTCTTTTTCGATATGCCTCTGTAATATTTGACGTTAATATATAACTATTTTAGGTGTAACCATTGTCCATTAATATTCTTAAAAAAATTATGCCAAAATATAGCTCTGCATTAGACTTAGTGCAGTTAGTCAAAAAAACAAAGGGTGGGGGATATATATATATAAATAGTAATTTTCATTAAGTAAATGCATAATAATCCATATTTACAAGAATATATGCATAAAATTCAATAATACATAAAGTGAATTAGGGCTTACCCTAATAGTCACACCCATCAGTATAGCAATTAAAAGTTCTGAATGGTATATCTCAAAAAATCATGACTTAGATAAGAAAAAATGAGTATAATTTATTATTTCAAAAGAAAATATGGAAATACATAGGAAACCAAACAATATGCAAATTGTTTCAAAATAAGGGATGATATGGATCACTTGCTCTAAAAAGGTAGTTTGGTGGAGGTCATCCCTTATGGAGAATTAATAGGGGAGAGATTATGTCAATGACCTGAATATAGTAGAGCAAGATTTGGAAGGTATGATGGGTCTCTCTATAAATTCTAGCACAAGTTGGAAGTAAAAAAAAAAAGCTTCTCGTTGGTTTGCAATGGTGGTCGTTAGTTTCAAGTGGATTAGCACACAAAATTAAGGTCCATATTAAGGGTGGTGAACAATGCTATTTCAAAGTCAATTCCATGCAAGGGAAAATGAGAAAGACTTATGGTGATGGGCAAGTACAATGTAGCTTTCGGGTGGGGGGAGAGAAAGGGGGAGAGGTGCGGGGGACTTTGTGAGCATCCGTGCGAGCGTGTGTTCAGTTCCACATCGGTTATTTACTAGAAATTTTGGATACTTATGCAGGATTAAGAAATCCAAAAAATACTTTCCAGCTAGCCATTTTAGGTGAGGTCCTCATATATTACAAATGGTATAGAGCGAATCTGGTCTATAGCCTATGTGAACTAGCGAACACTGCTGCACGGGCTCATTAAGGTTGATTACAGGCCAATCATAGTGCTTATGATTAGATTCGAATGCGTTTGAATCTTTAGTTTGATAAGAACGCTATGGCTTAAACGAGAGAAGTACATGAGGATCTATGCGGGTGTGTGTTTAGTCCTACATCAGTTATTTACTAAAAAGATCTTGGGTACTTATACAGAACTAAGGAACTCAAAAAATACCTTCCGGCAAACCTTTTTGGATGAGATTTTGGGGTGTTACAGACTCCATCCTGCTTACCCTATTTAAGGGGATTTAAGATCCAAGCATTATTTTAGGGGAGAACTGGGTTGAATCCTAGACAACTTATGCAAGAGGGTGCTGCCACTAAGCTATAACTTAGCTCACTCCTTAGCATCTTCTACAGAGGATCAAGTTCATGTGTAAATTCAATCCTCTTGTAAGAACTTCCAGTCCACTTTTCCTTCGCATTAACCCTCTTCAAGCAGAAGCTTCGTTTAGCTGCTCCAACTTTATTACCTAATTCCAAATTAAATCTCAAGGCTATGACTATAAAGAGACTATTAATAGGACAAGTTTTAATGGAATCCATATTGATGGAAATTGAACCATGTAGAGGTGATGTCACTCCCAACTAACCGAATTCTAGAGGATATACTATGTATTAGTAAATAGTATTCAGTAATATCAAGACCATAGTGATTCTCCTCTCCCTTTATAGTCTTCTATTAAACCATCTGATTCACTTCGAAACCCTCATCCCTTGAACCCTCGAAACTCATTTTTGATGACTTGATTAAACTCTGTTATGGAGTAACATTGACTGTTGGTTATCACTATCAGGTGGTTGTTGTAAAAACAATTGGCCTTTCACATATTGCAGATCAATAGGTAGACTATCTTGCTGGGGAAATAGTTAGCTATGAATTTTGATATTTTCTGTTGAATAAATTCCTTCCCGTACCTCCAAAGTCTTGGTCGGATGGATGTGTCAAGATATATATGGTTGAGTGATCTAGTAAAGTGTTTCTATGATAGAATAAAGATTAAAAGAATTATTCACTATCTTAACTAAAATATGGAAGTATAGGGCTAAAGAAGGAAACAAAACAAAGCAACTGCAATTGTCAAGAATAAACTCTAAAACAAGTCAGAAAAATCTTTAAAGAAAATAACAGAAGGACGAAATAAAACTTATTTTGGTCATTAGTCAATTTTCTTTTAGAAAAGAATGGGTTTGGGTATCAATTATTTCATGAGAGAATAAAGAGCTTAGATAGTAGCAGGTAAGGTTTGCTGTCTTGGTACTGGATCCGGATCCCATACTAGCACCATCTTAGTAAAATGTTGATACACTTAGTATAGGGATCTGTTTGGCATACTGAGATTTGTTACACCCTCCGTACTAAGTCTTAGTTTGGTACCAATACGATACGGTACATCTGGTATGGGATAGTATGCATCGGTACGGCAAAGCTTACTAGTAGATTATCCAAAGAAGCAAGGATAGAAAGATAAAATGAAAATTAATAAGAGAAATATAGCCATCCCGACAATCAACATCCATGAGGCAGCCCTGCAGTCCTTCATGCTTCACAAAGCAGAATTGACAAGTTACTGCAACGGCACCGATACAGCCACCATAACTAAACTCCAAAACCAATTCTATTTTTCAGAAGAACCATCATTCTATACTTCATACCTTGAGAGTTACAAAATGGATCTGAGACTATCCAAAAAAATATGCAACTTCTTCCTTTGAGCATAATATTTTCCAATTTGCTTGATGAAGTCTATGTCCTACAATTTCATAAACCAGACATCTCTCATGGGAAAGAGTCTCTGCTGAACTTTATAGGAGGTGATGCTGAACCATTCGGTACAGACTTAAATCATACAAGCATACTTGAGAATGGCTAAATCAGCTGCAAATTAAAACAAAGCACAAGCAGACCATTCCAACCATGTGAAGACAACATCTATGTCTACATGCTCTCTGCTAGTTCTGACTCCATAAGTATTCTTCTATTCCTTTCAAGCCATATTTTCTGCTGCAATGCAATGCAATTATGCAACTATAAGGAGATAACCATCCAGCTTTCATTCTTTTCACCAGATTTGGTATTTCCAACCTGTCCAGAGATCAACTAGAAGACCATCTAGCATTAGTATCCAGCCTACTCAAATAAGACTCCAGAATATTCTTGAAGAATTGGACTCCAAAAACAAATGGAATTCAGTCTCATTTTCAGCATCACACATAACACAAACTGGATTATGTGGCCAATGTCATTTCTGAAGATCATTAGCAGCCAGAATTCTTTTTTGGACAACCAAACATGAAAGAATTTTAACCTTCTTCAGAGCACAAGCTTTGCATGTATCCTTCACGCCAACTACCCTAACACCACCAAAATTCAGCAAATGATAGAATGACTTAACCGAAAGGTTCCTGAAGCATTCCATTTCCAACCATCTTGTCACCGTCTTGAATATTGGTCATTAGTTTGATGGCTTTACACGAGACAGATCCAAGCCAAAGGCCTCTCTCACATAAAAATCTTTTGTTTTCTTGAACATATAAAGATCTTCTTTGGCTACAGGGAACTTATCATTTTATATTGTTAGAACTTTCTTTGAAACTGGATCATTATCATCCATCTGAACAGAACATAGGATTCCTGAACAAACAATATATCCAGCAATAAGAATTGTTTTCTCTCAGAAAAAAACACCATGAAATTTTGGACCCACAACATTGATGGCCTCACGAATTTAATTAATAATATGAAAGCTGGAGAATGCTGAGTAGAACTAGGATTATTGCTGTTCTAGTTAGGGAAGCTTCAAAATTATAATTACTGCCACCAATTACTAGTGCAAAGCTCAAACCATGGGGTTCTTATGGTGGAAACATATGTCGCACCATTTAGGATATTTAGTGTCAGACAATCGGGCCAAAATGCTAGACCTTGTTTTCTTATGCTTGTTTTCTATTTCTAGATGTCTCTTGGGATGATGATGATGAAATCCATAATGTATATATATATATATATATATATTTCAACAAACAAGGTCATGGACTATAAGTTAACACCCTAAGGAGTTGGACATTTCTTTCTCCTAGAAGAAAAGAAACATAACAAAAGCCATAAGTGGAGAAAACTATGAATCAGCTAAGGTCTGAAATTTCAAGTATACCAACATGCAGAGATGATATTGAAAGCCAATACGCAGATAGAAGATATTGAAACTGAACTGTTAAGGAAGGCACTATGCCACCACAAGTGTGCCTGGACACAAAGTTACCTGGAACTGAACCATGATAGTGACATAAATTCTTCAAAAGGGGGCAGAGTGTTCCACAACTAAGAGATATCAGCATGAATGACATGTAGAACTGAAACCATACGGAAAGAGGTGTTGTTTGAATACATGACAATGAAAAATTGGTTTCAAAGGTTAATAATCCATTTACCACTTATATGATTATATCGGAATGAAAAGATAGGATCATATATACAACAGTACAGTTAATCTTCCCATGAAACAAAAATTTCCATAAATAATTTTCCATAGAAGCAGGACCTCTTTACAAAACACCAGTGAAGAGGTAACAGTAGAAGAGAATATTTTTACATCCATTCAAGCATTTACATCCATTTAAGCACTAGTACCTAAAGCTTGCTTGCAGCATTATAATCAGCAACCCCCTCCCCACCCCCAAAACAAAAAAAAAAAAGAAAAAAAGAAAAATACATAACCCCAATTTAATGGGGGAGAAGGTCCATATCAGCATCCTTGTTGGTAACCACTTCATGAATTTTTCAAGTAGTATATGTCTGGAAGCTCTTTCCCCGGTACTTCCACTCCTTGCAGCCATGTTTGAAGCAAAGTTGTCTATGCTAACAATGGCCTCATGAGCTACCTGATTTCAGGTGCATTTTCTTACTGAGCTTCTGCTAGTCTTTGTCGGATCTCTTCTGGACTTGATATCTTGTCAACACTGAAGAAAACAAAATCAATGATGTAAATTAGCATTGGCTTGGAATAACATATTCTCTTCTTTTTGCCTTTTTGTGAGAAAAAGATTGGGCAAGGCCCAATGCACTTGATTAAGGTAATAAAACAAAAGTACAAAAGGAGATTTATGCATAGAACAGGTTCCAAAAAAAGTATAATTTGTTTCCATAGAGAAAATATCACTGCACAGGTTCAGGACGATTACTTTGTTATGAAGGATAAGTTCATACTAATCACTTCGGTATGGGCTTATTCTGCTTAATGATAATTACTAGATAATTTATAATATGATTCATCATGTACCAAATGTCATTGTGATGATGATCTTTACCCAAGTTACTTTTAAAGCCGTCTTTTATGAAGAGAAGCAAATTCTTTTGGTAGGTCATCTGAACTTGGTCATCAATTTTGATATCCTCGACAAAATTCATACTAATTGCAAAATGGGTCGCCTAGTCTGTAAAAAGTGGATCCTTACACTACAACGCACATAGTGAAGAGCAAGAAATATGAACATAAACAGAAACAAGCGTTCTTGAACTTACCAACAAAGTCTGTCTCCACTGGATGCTGTCTTTTCGGAGATCCAATCTGGAACTATTTCTAGTAATATTTTCAACTGTTCTTCAACTTCACCTGCAAATTCAAAACTTTATATTTTCAGTTTTAAATTAGATAGATTGCTGCACGTAGGATATTTAACCAATCTTAATCGGTAATACCTCTGTCCACTATTTTGCAATGACTTGCAATTATCTTGTAAATAAGCTCGTGCTTCGTCATTACAGATCGCTTAGCTGACTGAAATATAAGCAAAATCATGTCAAAAGTACTGGGTAAGCATGCTATCAACTTTTGTCGTCTCATTGCATCGGCAGCTCCAGCCTCTTTCTCTTCTAGTGCTTTCTTCTCCTTCCCTCTTACCTGTAAAGAGATATTGGGTTAAACCTTCATCCTAATTTAAGAATGGTGCATTTAATATAAGTTCATAGGCTAAGATAGTCCAGAAGAAATTAGCAAATTAAGACACAGATCACATATACATGTGCTTAAATAAATATAATTTCCTATGTTTTATGGAACAATGCAAAGAGATATATCTGAATCGATTCACCTGCATATACCTATGAAACACAGTACTACTGCTCGGAATTAAGGAAAAGAAAGAAAGAAAAAATAAGTTAGGCCATTCAACAAATTTTACCTGAAAACTTCCATTATCAGTTAAAGGAATAGGCATACAGAAAACTGTCTCTAAATGCAATGCGGAAATAGCAAACGAAGGAAGGACTCTGACCGAAGCAGCACTAACAATATATAATGCATGAATCAAGTGCATTTCAAAGGAGTGCAAAGTGTAAAAGGAGAAAAAAATAATCTAAAGAAAAAGATTACACAATATGATACTACATAATATGAAAATAATTGAGAACAAGATCATAAAGATCATGGTCTACTAAGTATATTGGTGCATTCCATGCAAATGAATTTCTTCCAAGTAATTTTTAAGCATTAAATATATAGACTTGCTTGTAATGATAGAGCAAGGCTTACAGATTGCAGTAGACTCTCTGGAAGAAAATGGAGGACATCATCATCTGTGGACAAACTTCGGCTTCTATGATCTTCATTCAATGCTTTTGTGCTCTTTGTTGGAGTTGCAAATAACTTGGCCCGTGTTGACCGTTTTGCTGACTTCTTGGCTGGGGGAGTATCATAATCCATGGTTGGGCGAGATCTCTTTGACGTTTGAATTTCTGGTGTAGTAGTCATCAGCCTGGCAGGAGTAGAAATAAGTTTGGCAGGAGTTCCCTCTATATTGTTTAAATCCTTTGTAAAACAACTGTCAGCCTTCAAATTTTTTGTCTCCTCTTTGTGTGTTCTGTTGTTGCTCGACAAGGCTTTTAAAATGGGGGAACCAATCAAGGACTTCTTAGATACTGGTGACTTCGTAGAGAATTTTATAGGAGATTGAACAGCAGATACAGGAGGATCTTCTTTAGGAGAAGGTTCCTTAAAACATGCGAGAGACGTCTTCTCTGTCTCAGGTATGGGAATTTTCTGAGAGAACCGCCTCTGAAAAGATCCAGACATGTGAGAACGCACAGCAAATTGCTGCCGTGATGGTGTGTCTGAGGAAGGTTCCAGCAATGTTGAATTGGTGGAGACTCTTGCAACTTGTGGAAGTATGGTCGATTTTGTTTGACCGAATGGATGCGGAAGTTGTTCCTCTGGAATTTCATCTCCCTGGTAGGCGAATGAAGTTGTTAATATGGATATATTCCCATTCCACCATTGAAAAATAACATAATATCAAAATTGATTAGAGAATATAAAGAAGAAAGTTACAGCCCTCAAGTTTTAGAAAGTCCAAAAAAGATCATAAAGCTGGCAAATCAAAATCTTTAAAACATTAATCATAACTACGTGTGACTATAATGACGGAGGCAGAACTTTAAATTCTGAGTCAATTGAAAAAACAGTCACGCATCTTATACTACAAATATGCAACTTCACACGTGACATTTTTCTGCTGTCAGCCCAAGAAAAAATTGCAAAATTATAGCTAATGGATTAATTTTTATACCTCTGGATGTTCTTTGAAGAACTCCAGAAGCCTTTCTCTGAAAACTTTTCTCAAGATTAAATACCCACTTCCATCTTTTGGCTTCACACTGTTAGCTATTGCCTCAACCTGGAGAGTAACTTGAAGCTCTGGCTTCATACAGCAAGTAGTCTCATCATGGGAAAGCACTTTCTTGATTGAAATGGCTTCAGGCAGCATGTACTTCAGTTGCGCTAAATGCCCATAAGTAAATCTCCTGCATACAGATATAAGACAATTTTCAATCAATAAAATAAAGAAATCTTAGATACCCGATTTATTTGCTTACTGAGAAAGAAGGTAAAAGATAACAGGTTATGGTAAGTTAAAGAAAAGAAATAAGTACCGCTCAGTCAAATGCTGAATACTGGTGCAGATATTAGAAAATGTTGACATGGTTCCTTTCAATCTGAGCAAACGAATCGAGCTCTCCATGCAATTGAAGAACTCAGACAATATCTCATATCTGATCACCAACAAATAAGAACAGATCAGCACAATAACCAACCAATGCTTCAAAAACACGATAAGTCACCAAATCATACAGTAAAAAGGGGTCATAAGATGTCAGAAACAAACAAAGAAGTTGAAACTCACTTAAATTTATGCCTTTTCTCTGGGAAAAAAAAAAGATTTTTGCCAAAGATCATTATGGAAAACGATCAGAACTTTTCTAGAGACAGGAAATCAAAATTTATACATTGGAGATCCCAAATCCCAAAACTTCCACTTAAACACGCTTAATAATAGAATGAAAGAAGCATCTTTTCTTATGCTATATATTCATCTCTGAATCACAATCCATCTCAACAAACACTAGATTTTAAGAGCGGAGGACTTACTTTTCTGGGAGCTTGACAGGTGTTTTAGCCCTTGATGGCTTGTGAACTGAACCAGACCCCGAGCCGGCCCCCAGCTGCTCCTCAACAGACAAGAGATCGTCATCGGATCGAGTGAGATCGGACCGATCCGCGGATCTCTGCAGGCCGAGGGCGACCTTCTTCACCTCCTTCACCGAGAAGGCGACGCTCCGGTTCCTGGCCTGTCGCGGGAGATGGACCGGCTTCTCCGGCGTGCAGATCTGGTCGAAGGGGGAGGCCTTGGAGGGTGACGGGGCGGCGGCCGGCGGCCGGGATTTGATCAGAGGGCGAGGAGAGGAGGAGAGCTTCTGATCGCAAGAGATAGAGGGCTCCGATGGTGCGGGGGATTCCATGGAGATCGGGAAGGAGAGGAATGAGAGATGGGGCGATGGATTGGAGCGGCGGAGAGATGGGGCGATGGATTGGAGCGGCGGAGAGATGGGAAATAAGGGGGATGAATGGAGAAGGAATAATAAGTAGGGGAAGGAAGGAGGGAGAGCGGCGTAACGTTCCATTTTGGCGGGAAGGGGGGTGGCGGGAAATGCCAGCGGTGTGGCTGCGTGGCAGGTGCCGATTACCTGTCGGATATTCCGAGAAGACGTCTAATGTGCTCACGGTCATCCGGGATGCTGAAAAGCAACCAGAATGGGCGTCGCTGGACTGGCTAACTGCAGTGCTGGTGTTGGGGATGCCCCCCCGCCCCCAAAACAAAAAAAGATCCGAAAACTTTTCTAAAACTCAGACCAAGGTCGACTCGAGCCCATGCTTGGGTCCAGCATAAATTCAATCAGCCGGCCCAAATTAGTCTGATAATTTAATTTAGGATCTATTTGGTTATTGTTATCGGATACAGCTGAAAATCCTATAGAATTCATGGTTGACGTCACCCATCTAAGCGTGTCTATCAACCGCACTTTTCAATCAAAATACTATATATATATATATATATATATATAAACAATAGAGGTCTTTTCTTTTTTTTTTCTTCATGCGGTCTAGAAGTTGGAATTTGAGCGGCCTCAATTTCTACAGAATTTTCAGTTTAATCTTGTAGGTCCATCCGAACATATCCTCTATTGAATTTTTGACCCGAGCATTTTCGAGGATAAGGTGATTTATGTTCCACCTAATGCAACGTATGATAGATAAAGAATAGCTATAACATTAACCTCCTTTTAACTATTCCAATGGAGAAAACCAAATGACAGTCAGCCTTTCCAGAACTAGACCATTGCGAGTTCCATGTAAGAGCATCCACTTTCCAATTCATGGCTTGATGTCAACCATGAGAGGCTTGCAAGATCAACTTATCTAGTGGGAGTGCATCAAGGGATCAGAAGTCACCTCACCATTCTAAATGGCAAAATTAGAAGCGGTGGCAATCACCAACTAAACAGAGTAAGAACATGAGAACTGGCTGCTCTGCCAACAAAATAAGTTCTCCAACATCCGAGGGCAGTGATGACTAGAGCTCTTCTGCACGCGGCGGAGATCACCGGCACTATTGAGGTATCACCTTCTGGGTTGGCCAGGAACATTTGGGGCTCCCATTCTGCTCTTGCAGCGTTCAGGACTGTGCTTATTTCCTAGGTGCCCCTACGCTCCAGCTTTCTTAAGGTGAACTTCGATGGCAGTATGACCGAGGACGGAAACAGCGGAGGTGTGGGATTCATCATTCGGGACCACGATGCCAGACTAGTTGCAGTAGAGGCCCAGTGGATCTTTGACTCGTCAGTGGTGTGCGTCGAGCTTCGAGTTGCCTGGAAGGGTGTCTCCTATGCGCGGTAGACACTGGGCGCGAACCGCATTATTCTTGAAAGGGATTCGGCCACGATGATCGAGTAGATTCGAGGTTGAGGATGCATAGTTGAGGACCGGCCGCTGATCCACAAGATTCGTAGACTACTAGGGGAGTGCAACTCCCACTAGGCCACGCACGTCTACAGGGAAGCAAACGGTGCTGATGACTCCGTTGCTTCCTTTGCGGCTCACCATTCTGGAGGCTTTGTATGGATAGATAGTAAGGCTGTCACAGGATCTTTATGTAGTTCTTTATTTTTTGATTTTATTGGCCGCATCCACACTCGCTGTGTGAAAGCCGCCGTAGTACCAAAAAAAAAAAAAGCTCTAACCCTTCATTTAACATGAGCAGAGTAGCCACATTCAATATATGTTGGCTCCTGCACACTGGTTAGGTAGAAAAAATAAAAGAAAAACACCAATTTTTGTTGCTAAATAATAATCATAAGCCTTGGATACATACACAAAAGCTTCAATCAGATCATATATCAAAGATCAATTGGCATCAGAGCATCTTGAATTTGATGCTATAAATTATCATAGCTTTCTAGCAAAAGAAACAATGATGGCCAACCTACCTCATCTCAATAAAAAACAAGCATTATCAAATATCTTTGCATCTGGCTAATTATTCCCTGCAGTGCCATCAATGCTCCCAGAGCTTCGACGATTAATTATTTAATTTCCTTTTGAAAAATGTGATTTTCTATGCAGCAAACAAAGATCACTGACTAGTATTGAGCTACACTTGTTATGACAGGCAAACCCTAATTGCAATATTGGAGATAACGAGTAACTTTAAGCCAAACCGTGGTCAAGCCTCGCTTTGTTCACTAGCATGAAGAGAGAGGAGAAGATCATGCCATCATGGAGAGAAAAGAGTACCTGGTGGAGTTCAAATAGGGAAAAGATATCTTATTGAGGACCGGATTGTATCTTATTCACATATAAACCCTAGAATAAATTAGCTCTGATATGCAACAAAATATTAAACGTGTGAAGACATGACACGATGCAATTATTTGGAAGCAATAGTTAGCAGAGTTGAGCCAATAACTGTAGCTTAAAGAAAAGGAGAACATCATTGCAGCATTATGCAAACAATGTAAGTATAATTTTCAGTACACACTTAACATACCACATATATGCCACATTACACATTTAATATACTAAAGTACATAGTTAATATAACATAATACATAGTTACTACATATATGTATGTACTTAATATACCACAGTACATAGTTAATATCCCCATGTATACAGTTACTAGATACATGTACATACTTAATATATCACAATACATACTTAATATACTACAGTACACATTTAATATACCACAGTACATAATTAATATAAGACAGTACACACTAATATCCCTAGTACACAGTTATTAGATATATGTATACATCTAATATGTCATTGTACACACTTAATATATCTTAATATACCATAATATATAGTTAAGATAATATAGTATACAATTAATATCCCTCTGTACACAATTACTAGATACGTGTGTACACTTAATATACCACGAATGATGCATTGTTTTTATATATTTATTTAGTGTTTGGTGTGGTAAATGGGTTGGGATGGAAAGGTTCAAGAAGATACGGAAGAGGGAGAGGAAATAAAGTGGAAAGGAGTATATTAGTAATTTTAGAATTAGAGAAAGTAGATAGGGACTTGGAGTTATAAAACTTGCAATTATTGGATCGGGTGTTATAGCTTTGGTCATTAGAGATTAAAAATTATAGCACGGTCCATGGAGGGACCGGGTGTTAATTATCAATATCACTCCCTAATATCTATAGTAATAGCTTCACCAAGTTCTCTTAACACAGCTTAACTTAAGGTTGTCTTTACAATATATGTAGATGATTTTAGATTGATTTATACAAAATGATAAGGGACAATTTTATATGTGATATTCATAAGTTCCAAGGTTAATACGCAAAAACTCGAAAGATTATTTGGGGCATAAGAGATGAACTCAAAATGCCACATTCAATGTGGAAACATTTACGAACATTAGTACTATGTAACTACCTCCCATTCAACTATTTTAAAAAAAAAGGAACTTATGTTTTTCACCACTATTATCAACACTATCACTATCATTGTTGTCATTGCTGCAATTACTATTACTGTCTCCACCACTACTATCACCACCACCGCTAGCTCTCTATCATTACTATTAGGATCTGTCACATGCCGCAGAAAATTTCAAAAATTTTTTAGATTTGCAGCGGAAGGCATGCAAGATCCCGTTCATCACATGAACGTATTTTAAAACCGTCGTTTGTAGATAGATTAGGATTAAATTCTTATGAACCATTTCTAAATCATTAAGAAGATAAGATCTTCACCTTGTGTGGGTAGATGGTCTCCGCAAATCTGATTTACGTGGATTTGTTGAAGGTTCAATGGAAGCTGCACACGCGTCCGACCTCTACGGGTATCCACACGAGGTTGTGAACCGATCGAATCTTTCGTATCTTCCCAGGGTGCTAGCTCCCTTGTAGAGATTGCTATTGATAGCTAATATCCTCCCTATCAATCAACTCTTGAATGCCTAAGGAAGGAGGAAGAAGAAGGATGGTTCAATGGAAGGAGAACAAAAGCCCGCAACTTTTTCTTTTTCCTTCGCGTTGGAACCAAGGAAGGGGATGAACTAGACCACGCCAAGAGCTTCTTTTCCCTTGCTTTCTTGCGGCTGAAAGGAGGAATGGAAGGGGCTTTCTTGCTGCCGAAATCCCAAAGGAAAAGCATGAGAGGAGGGGCCGAAATCCCTCCTCCTTTTAATTCCTTAAGAGATAAGGATGAGTTCCAATTTTCTAGGAACTCATCTTTATCTCTTTAGTTGGCTAGTTAAGAGGGGCATACGCCCCTCCCTTCTTATCCCATTTCATCAGCCCCCACTTAATCAAATTCTAATGCACGGGTTTAATTCTATTCTAAATAGAATTTGGTGCACCCATTTTCTTTCATTCCAAATCCTAATCCAATTAGGATTTAATTGAACCATGACTCAATTGAAATCTTCAATCCTAATCCAATTAGGAGTCATTAGATTGATTTGATTAAATTAATTAGGATTTAAGAAATCCTAATCTAATTAGGACTTATTAAAATTTCAGCCCTAAACCAATTAGGACCTTAGAAATCCTACTACAAATAGGACTTTAATTTAATTTGAAATCCTAATCCAATTAGGACTCCGAGAATCCTACTCCAAGTAGGACTCGTGATCAAGTCTAATTAATTAAATCTAATTAATTAAATTAAATTGCAATCCGATTGCAATTATTC
>JAOXJJ010000819.1:7571321-7583375 GCA_025769935.1 Phoenix roebelenii
GTTTTCACATCCATCTGCCATATTTCATAATCATGAAATGCTGCAATAGCAAGCAATGTTCGAATGGATTTCAGCATAGCTACAGGTGAAAAGGTCCCCTGATAGTCAATGCCTTCGCGCTGACTATACCCTTTCGCCACTAGCCTTGTCTTATAGGTCTCTACATTTCCATCCGAACCTATCTTCCTTTTGTAAATCCATTTACATCCAATAGGTACAATACCTTCTGGTGGATCCATTAAGGTCCAGACTTGGTTGGAATACATGGAGTCTATCTCTGACTTCATGGCTTCCAGCCATTTCTCGGAATCAATATCAAATATCGTCTCGTTGTAGGTATTGGGATCCTGTACGTGTTTCCTATCTCCCATGAGGAACATTTCCTCGGTATCCTCTATAAGCATACCAAAGTATTTATCAGGTGGATGGAAGACCCTACTAGATCTTCGAGGTGGAGGAGGTATTACGTGTACTGGCTCTATATGAATAGGTTGTATAGGATCCATAACTCGTTGCTTTTTAGAGACTCTCTCTTCAAGCTCAATTTTTCTCCCACTGCCTCTATCAAGGATAAACTGATTTTTCAAGAAGATGGCATGTCAGCTCACAAATATATTGTGATCCTCTGAGACGTAAAAATTGTATCCGAATGACTCTTTAGGATATCCAATAAAACGAGCACATATGGTCCTAGCCTCTAACTTGTCCGTCTGTAGTCGCTTGACGTGGGCCAGATATCCCCAAATCTTGAGATGACCAAGACTTGGCTTCTTACCATGCCATATTTCATATGGTGTGATAGGAACGAATTTAGAGGGAACTCTATTCAATAAGTAAATTGCGGTAAGTAAGGTATCTCCCCAAAGAAATATAGGTAAATCAGTGAAGCTCATCATGGATCAGACCATATCCAAGAGAGTCTGATTCCTCCTTTCTGACACCCCGTTGAGTTGAGATGTACCTGGAGGTGTCCATTGTGAGACTATGCCATTTTCTTTGAGATAGTCCCGAAATTTCCCACTAAGGTATTCTCCTCCTCGATCTGATCGAAGAGCCTTAAGGGTTTTTCCAGTTTGTTTTTCTACTTCATTTCTGAACTCTTTGAACTTTTCAAAAGATTCAGATTTGTATCTCATAAGATACACATACCCATATCGTGAATAATCATCGGTAAAGGTAATGAAGTACGAATAACGACCCCTGGCTAGCACATCAAATGGGCCACACACATCAGTGTGAACTAGGGTAAGTATTTCAATGGTCCTCTTCCCATGTCCTACAAAAGGTAGTCGAGCCATTTTTCCTTCAAGATAGGACTTGCAAACTGGATATGACTCGAAAGTCAATGAGCCGAGAAGCCCATCTTTCTCTATTTTGTTCATTATGTCTTCTTTAATATGGCCAAGCCTGGGGTGCCACAAATACTTCTGATTTATCTCATCTTTGGATCTTTTTGATCCTATGGCACTCACTACTTGCTCAGATACATTCACAGACACATCGACATGTAAGTGATAGAGATTGTCAATCATGAAACCACGTGCAACTAATTTATTTCTGAAATAAATAGAACAACAATCTTTGTCAAATGTAAAAACATGATCATCTTATGCTAAACTTGAAACAGAAATCAAATTCTTGCTAGCAGCATGGACATAATAACAATCTCTAAGCAACGAACTAAAACTAGAAGGTAGTCGCAGAGGATAGGTGCCCATAGCTACAGCAGCAACTCTTGCCCCGTTGCCAACCCGAAGGGTTACTGCACCTTCCGCCAGCCTTCTACTTTCCTTTAGACCCTGCATAGTAGTGTATAAATAAGCACTAGAACCATAATCTATAACCCAACTAGAAATAGAAGAAACCGCAAGGTTAGTTTCAATTACGAGCAAGTCTAACAGCCTTTTTGTTCTTCAAGCTCTCGAGGTATGAAGGGCAATTTCTTTTCCAGTGGCCATCGACGTTGCAGTGGAAACATTTTCCTTTGTCATTAGCATTTTTCTTATGAACTTCTTTCTTAGGCTTATTGTCTTTCTTCTGCTTCTTAGCAGGTTTTCTTTTTCTTCCAAGTAGACTTTTTCTTGAAACCAGAAGTCAGTTCAGCAGCCAGAACATAACCCCTTGAATCTTTCAAGGCCCTTTCAGTAGTTACCAATATGTTCAACAATTCGGTCTTAGTGCATTCAATCTTATTCATATGGTAGTTTACTATAAACTGCCCAAATGAATCAGGAAGGGATTGCAAGATCAGATCTATTTGCAATTCCTTATGCATGGTCATACCGAGCTTCTCAAACTCCTCTAGATCCTTGATCATAGTCAGACAGTGACCATGGACAGACCGTCTCTCGCACATCTTTGCCTTGAAGAGCCTCTTGGACACTTCAAAGCGTGCTGTGCGGCTCTGCTCACCATACAGCTCTTGCAGGTGTGCCAGTATTTTTCTAGCAGTCTTCATATTCTCATCTTGACATTGAAGTTCATTAGTCATGGATGCCATGATGTAGCACTTGACCCTAATATCATCGTCCGTACATTTTTCATGCGTCTCACGCTGATCATCGGTCGGACGTGATGGTAACCTGGGGATATCATTCTCGAGCACATAGCCTATTTTTTCGCAACTCAGAACAATTTTGAGGTTTCTAAGCCAGTCTTTGTAATTGGTTTCGGTCAGTCGGTTGGTCTCAAGGATACGGGTCAAAGGGTTCGAAGCTGACATTGTGATCTGTAGAGAGTAAAAATTCTAGTTAGACTTTGTACTTGAACTCTATTTGTTTTAGGAACTTTTAAAACAAATGTGCTCCCACTATTTTCTCGAATCCCTCATACTCCTCTGATGGAGAAACGAAAACTCTACGTGACTAGTATTTCTAGTGGGTACTGCGGTCTCACTGATTTACATGCCGCCTCACCTAACAGTTATTGGTGACATATAAATGGATAAGTGTACAACTTTTGTACAATGCTTCTCAAGCAAATTGCAGTGGTAATTGGTCTCTAAGTCATGAAGACCTCACCTAACAGTTATTGGCTCCATTACTTAGTTAAGTCAGACCCACGGTATAACCACAGAAATAAAGTCGTCATTGGGTCCTCACCTAGCAGTTATTGGTGCCCAACCCCACCTTTACCCCGCAACAACTCATATCTAATAGAGAGGTCTAGCCTCCCGATGCAACTTGCCCACTGTGTCCAGCCGAGACAAATCAACACCGAAAAGACCTTAGCAGCTCTATTACGGTGGAAGACTTATGGACTTAATATTGCGTAATCATGTCTTAGTGTTTGCAACTTGAGTTCTTCATAAGAGGTAATCGAACAATTGGCCAGGTAAGCAGGTGGGAGGCTCCCCTTACTTGGAGAGTAAGGTCCTAATTAAGTAACCACCTTTTAGGCTTGCCTAGACACCAATTAGATCAATTAATCTAATATGGCTAGCTTATGTTGGTTCACTCTCGACTGATTGAGGAAGTTTTAATTTAGGTCTCTCTCGATCGACTATTCACATCTCATACAAATATATATCTACCTGCATAGACATAAGCATTAAACATCCAAGCATTTATCAACAAATAAAATTTAAATGGTGATGATCATGGATCCAGAATGGGGTCATTTTACAACCACATGCACGTCAATTGGTTTGATCATCTTTAATTCTTGACTTGATCTTGATCCCCTAGGTCCAATTGTGATCAACTCCTTGATCCATCTTCAATCAACCCTTGATCCCGATCTACGCATGTTGAGCTTGTTGATGTACATATCGATCAACCATCGACGTGCAACACACATCACAGATTACATCCTAGATTGCTTTAAAAATTAAATAAAATTAAAAAATAAATTATAATCCTTTTTCATGAGACACGCATGTCTCTAATATATGAATTTAAAATGCACGCATGCATCTGAAAATTAAAATTACATGCCATCACAGAACAACGTAGAACATTTCAGCACATTCAAAAGGATCCATCCATGATCATCACCATACACATCTCATGCATAAATATTATTTTTCATATCTGTAATTTAACTGATTATTTCATCTTATGACTTGCTGATTATGCAAGATATGATTCTAAACATTTGTAACCACATTACCAAAGTATTAGAATTATTAATTTAAGCATCCAAAAATCAGCATGCAGAAAATTTCAGCAAGCATAATCCTTTAAATTTCAGATCTAAAATGTCTTTAAAAATTTAATTCTAATCTTAATCTATATAACCTGGCTCTGATACCACTGTTAGGATCTGTCACATGCTGCAGAAAATTTCAAAAAATTTTTAGATCTGCAGCAGAAAGCATGCAAGATCCTGTTCATCATCTTATTAATTTCTTGGACGATTCATAGACACATAAACAGTATGAATGAAAAAGATGCCCATTTATTATTTAATAATAATAAAGTCAAGTACAAAATTATGTCCCAGAATTAACAATGTGTTAGCCAGATTGGCTTATAGGGCATACATTTAACAATTACTACTACAGTTTGCACTTTTATGGCCATTGTCACTATATCGTCTCCATCACCTATATTGTAATCATCACTGCCAGCACCGATACAACTATTGCTACTGTCAACTCTACAACTCGCCTACACTGCCATCATTATCGCCACCACCATATCATCAATACCCCATACATCATAGCTACCACCGTCACCTCCATAGCTTCCATTATTTTCGCCGCTACTATTGCTGTTTTGGCCACTATCAATATTTTTATATTTTTAAAATAACTAACTATATTAAATATATTTATATGTTTTAAAAAATAAAAATAAAATAAGAATAAAATTTTTTTATTTTTATATTCAAAAAAATAAGTAATTTGAAAATAACGCAGATTAAAAAATAAGTAATTTTTTGGACGCCTGTTCCGGTCCGGACCCGGTCCGGTTAGACTTGCAAACCATCGACCCCACGACCCCGTCCCTCTTGGGTTTGTAAAGAGTTTTGCGCTTCGGAGTCTCGTCGCAGAATAGCCCTCCTCCCTCCTCCCTCCTCCGAGCCATGAGGAGGGCTTCTTCCTCTCTCCTCTCTGCCATCACCGAATCCAACCTCTCTTCTCGAAATCTCCTCGCAAATCTCTTCTCTCACCTCTCTCCCCGACGCCCATCCCTCCTCTCTCCTCCCCATCTCAACCCCACCTCGAACTCCCACCCTCTCCTCCCCAACCCCCATCCGTTCTCGAAATTTCCCCCGCATCGCGCCACTCAAACCCTTTCCCTAATCTCCACTCCTCTCCCCAATCGCCATTCAGAGCTCGGAGCATCCAAGCTCCGAGAAGCCCTCGAATCCGCCACCACCTCAGAGGAACTCCTCGCCGCCTTCAAAGACATGGAATCCTCTCTTGACGAGAGCGACGAGAGGGTCGGTGCGGCCTGCCTGATGGTGGGCGAGCGCCTAGAATCCCCAGGCTTCGAGGAAGCCGATAAAGCTCTCGACTTTGCCCTTAGAGCTCTGAAGATTTTCGAGAAGAGGGATGGGGGATGGTCGCTCTCGGTCGTGAAAGCCCTTCGTTTGATGGGCTCGATCGCTTGCAAGCTCGAGCGGTTCGACGATAGCTTGGAGTCATTGAACGCGGCTGATGAGATTCTTGAAAGGCTGCAATTTGGAAGTTGCAGTGATTCTGAAGTTTGGTTGGTGAGCATCGCCGTCCAGCTCCAGCTTGCAAGTACGAAGACGGCAATGGGCCGAAGAAGGGAGGCTTTGCTCAACCTCCGAAAGTCTCTAGAGCTTAAAAAATCGATCTTGGAGCATAGTAGTCTGGATTTGGGCACTGCCTATAAGCATTTGGCGGAGGCTTGCACGGTAGTGTTGAATTTTAAGGAGGCCTTGCCGTTGTGTTTGAAGGCGTTGGAGATTTATGAGGCCCAATTTGGGGTGGATTCTGCAGAGGTGGTCCAGGTTCGGCAGCTTCTTGGGATTATATATACTAGTTTGGGGAAGAATGAGGAAGCGTTGAAGCAGAACGAGCTCTCAAGGAGGGTCTTGGAGAGTTCAGGATTGGATACTGAATTGCTTGAGGTGGAAATCAACGTGGCTAATATTCAAATTGCATTGGGTAGGGTGGATGAGGCAATGAACACTCTTAAAAGAGCGATTCAGCGGTCTGAAAAGGAGAGTGAGACTCGGGCATTCGTTTTTGTCTCTATGGCAAAAGCCTTGTGTTGCCAAGAGAAGTTTGGGGACTCGAGGAGGTGTTTGGAGATTGCTTGTGGTATTCTCGACATCAAAGATTCAGCCTCTCCTGCAAAGGTTGCTGAGGCATATGCAGATATAGCTATGTTGTATGAGACAATGAATGAATTTGAGACCGCTCTATCTTTAATGAAACGGACCCTTGCAATGCTTGAGAAGCTTCCACAGGAGCAGCACCTTGAGGGGAGCATCATGGCAAGGATGGGGTGGTTGCTTCTTGTGACAAAAAGAGTGCCCCAGGCTGTTCCATATTTGGAAAGTGCAATAGAGAAGCTGAAGAACTGCTTTGGTCCAAAGCATTTTGGGTTGGGTTTTGTCTATAAGCATTTGGGACAGGCATACCTGGAGATGGACCAGCCGCAGTCGGCTGTGAAGATGCTAGCACTTGCAAAGGACATCATTGATTTCTCATTTGGGCCATACCATGAGGATTCAATAGATACATGTCAATGCCTTGCAAATGCATATGGAGCCATGGGAAGGTACATGTTCATCTCATGGTTCGACTTAAACACTTTTGTTTTTTAGATTTTATGGTAATTTCGTAGTAGCCATAACTTATTATAGTTTTGATACTAAGGTCTATGATTGACTTTGGGGTATCTAGATACATCAAAGTCAATTGTCTTAAAGGTACATATGGAATCCTTGATGGTTAACTTCAACCATAAAATTTCTTTGTGTACTCGTTTGACAAATATTTGTATCTGACCTCCTATATATGTTCTTTACTGCGGCCATGACAAACTAGATAAGAACTTATTACTGGGGCTTATAGGCCTCAAAACACCATGCAGCTTTAGGTTAATGATTTGGTAGAAGAAAAAAAATGTTCGGTTGTAATGCAAGATATTCAGTTGTAATGGTAGTTTTCAACCTTTTTTTAGTGTTTATGATGGGGCTAAGCTGATATAGATTATATGATGCTTTGTGGTCAGGGTCAAGGTTTTGCTCCCATCGATAATATCTGTGGTGATCTCCCACCATAATACACCCTCTTTCTAAAGAAACATGAATCATGAATTTTCTTCTCCCACTCCGGTCAGCGATATGTTTTCTTTTCAGATTCTTGTTCTTGCTCCTTTTTCAGAGAGTTGCTATTTCTACTAGGACAAACCACCACACACCTCTGCACATGAAACATGTAAGTCTTTTCATGTCCATTTTGAAGTACAAAGATGATGTTATTCTCTTTCATTAGATCATGAGTAGCAAGTTAGAATTCTTATGATTGCTGTCCTTTCTACTCATGCATGAGATATCATCATAAAAAGAGCTACATGGAATACTTGGCGAAGGTTGAGCAGTTTGGTATGCACCTTGGAATGTTCTTTCCTAGAAGCTTAATTATGCAAATAATTCTCAATTCTGAGAGTGAATTGATATATTTCTTTAAATAATGCTTCGACATTGTGATACCTTTTGGATGTTTTTGCCCATAGACTAGCATTGCAAAACCATCACTTTGGAAGCTGCAGTCTAATGTACAAAATTACGAAAAGTCAACTTGTAGAGTTCTTTGTGGTCCTCCAATCAACTTTTCTTTTTCCATTTTGAAGTTTAGTTAGCTGGAAGAAACTGTTTGTTCATATTGATTTTCATCTTGTTCCAGATGCCCAATTTTCATCTTTTTCTATGCAACCAATTGCCATATTGTACCACTATAGACATGCTGATCCCTTTGTTTTGGCCTTCAAAAATTTGACGTTTTTCCTCTTCTATCAATTGCACCAATTGTACTAATCTCCATAGGCCATAATTGAATCTGGATATGTTATGACTTCCAGTTTGTTGTAAAAATCGGCAACTTCAAAGCACACATTCTTGGAGCTATCACTCGTTGGTCCATATATCAACCCAGCCATTTTGCTTTGGTGATTGAATCACCAGCTACCAACATCAACTGTCCATATACTCCACCTCATGCTTAGAATTACTATATGGAGACCATGTTGGTGAAGGTTTCATATGTGATGTTTGATACCTATGCTCTGACCTCATCATCACAGGAATCATTCTTTGAACATCTGGAATTTGGAACCGGTTTCCACCCATAAAGAGGTCATGTGAACTCAGTATTTCTTTTACCCTTACTGTAGCCAATACATGATTTGAGCTACTAAAGGTTTCTGTGGCTAATGTCCGTGCACATGAACAACCATTGGAAGCATTTTGTCATATCCATATCCCAATACAGGGCTCATATAACACTTGAGCTGCCTAAGGTTTCAGGGCCTACATCCATACACATGAATGGACAAAATGCTGCTGCTCTTGTTTTCGCCCCTTAACTTACATCTTTTTTTGGTATTTTTTTATCTTTCCTTTTCTAGTATTAGATTTTTATTCTCAATGCTTAATATTTTGTGATTTGTCTCGTTGAGCCTAGTAGCGATGCTTGGATTGAACTCACCTATGTTGTCATCATTGGATGGTCCATGGCATAATCATATGTCAAGAAAACCAAGGCCGTTTCTTCAGTAATTTTTCGTTTTTCCATAGGAAGGGAATTGCTTTGGTGCTGAAAATCTTTATTGGGATTCACAAATTGATGATAAGGTGATCAATTTGCAAATCTCCAAAACCTCTTTTCTCAATTACAGATTTAAGCCTGTAGGAAACCAGCTAAAGTCCAAATTGAAAATAATAGCTGGTTCTTGGAAACCAGCTAAGCTCATTCTTATTCACAATAGTACAATGGGTTTGCTCCACCGAAGAGTTGCTTGGCGTCTCATCAACTCAAGACTTCAAATGAGAAGAAAAGTTAAAACTCTTGGAACCTTTTGCCTATATGAAGCTTGCAAGAAGAAAGTATCCTCTAGTTCTGAACTCAGTTCTGTTCCAATTATTTACTTAAGCCCAGACTTTCCATAGCAGAAGACTTCATAAAGCTGCAAAATTTGGATTTTCATACAATTTCATATGAAAATATGCAAAAACTACTTGTGTTCTCAACAGAACTGATGCCCCTTATTGGACACTGATCTTCCAAGATGTTGCTGTTGCAAAACTATCAAACTGCCTACTATTTTTATGCAAACCAGGCCTCTTTTGTTGTATATTGAGTTCTTCCTTCACGACCTTTGTTATTGTTGGCTTGGCTTACTGAATAATGGGCAAGTAAAATTGCTATACCAAAACTCAAGCCATTAGCCGGAGGCTAGGTCTCTTATGGCTGTATCATCTGAAGTATTCTTTAAGATTGACATGAATGTAGATTCATGTGCAGCTGCAATGTTCAACATTCTTTGTGATTACATTTGCCTCAAGAATTATTTTATAGACTGAACATATCTTCAACCTAGTGGTTCACTAATAAATTTCTCATTCTAATCCATCTAGTTTGTTTCTGAGATCCACTACTTGTTTCTTGGATGTGGTTTATCAACTTCTGTAAGTTTAACATCTAAGCTCCATTTATTTGTTGGCCAAACTTTATCAGCGTAAAAGCTATTAAACAAACAGGTTGCTGTATAAGTATCTCGCATAACATGGCTAAATCTTCAAAATGATCATGTCCAACATTTTCCCAACAAACGAGAGCAGGCATCATTTCTTCCTTTTTGTGGATAAACATTCAAGGATGGCGATTATATCCATGTTGATTTATTTGAAAGTTTGGATGACTTCCTCTGTAATACTTATGTGTGATTGACTATTGCCAACTCATGTGCTTACTACATTAATCAGTCTGGCTACTAGGGGGTTATGAAGATACCCTAATACCTCAAAAAAATGTCTTATATAAACTTTCTTTTTTTGCACATGAGTCAACATCAAGTGGTTGATATAATGCAGTAGAATAAAATTGAAGGGATTGATTATATAGTAAAAAAGGTGGGTGGATGATGTGTATATATGCTTTTGGAATCTTGACTGATCTCTATGTACTTAATGGAATATTTTGTAAGGCAATAACATAGTTGAAAATTTTGTATCAGTTGGGAAAAAAAAAAGAGAAAACAGTAAATACATGTAAGTGAATCGATAGTTCTTATCGCGGTGGTGACTTTTGATGTGGTTAACCTTGGCTAATCAACTTCATTCCATTTATGTAGGGCTATCTTTATGAATCAAGGTATCATCCATTAAGGCAGTATATGACTAATTCTCATCCAGATGGCAACCCTTAACCTTATAGGGCCAAATAATTGGCAAAGGAAACTTTTGGCAAATGAGAGGCTTTGAGAACTAAAAGGCTGAGTAGGGTACCGTACAGGCATATAGGTTACACAGTTCAAGCTCAAACAGTCAAGTGTGACCCTCCAAGGTCTTTCTGTTTTTGGATAGAATAGAGGGAAGAAGGCAAGCTATGATTTCAGGTGGATTTGTGGGAAACTTCAAGACAGTTTTTATAAATAGCTTTAGCATTAGGTAGTAGAGGATCAAGTAAATGACTGCTGGTTGACATGATATGGGTAAAGATGATGAATGCCCTCTGAGAGAGGAAGGGGATAGAGAAGAGAGAGTTACCTAGGAATGATAAAGGATCCAAAAGCATGAGCACTCATGGAGGATATAACCTCTTTTAGAAATTTATGCTTTTGAAAATTTGAAAAGCAGGTTCTGGAGTTGGACTTGGCTTGCTGGCTATGTAGGAGCATCATTGATTATATTAAATTTTTCTGTTCAATGCATAATAATTTTCTTGTTAATTTTATGTTGACAATGGTGCATAATGGAATTGTTCACAAAGGCTGAGGATGAAGAGATTTATATTTAGACTAGTTGTTCAATACCCAGATGCTGCTCCTTGGTTAAGCTCAATGTGGTTTGTGCAGGCCTCCTATCATATTCTCTTTCTCAGATCCTTGTGACTAAGCAATCTCTCTCTCCACACATGCAAGCACATGCTGTGTGTGCATGTGTGTGTTTGCATGCACACACAGTATGTGCTCGCACATGTGTAGACATGTTGCATGCTGTTCGTGCATTCATTTCTTGAAGTGGGGTATTATTTCTTTGTTGTTATTTCTTGACTATGTTAATGGAATGGTAGTTTAAGTTTGAGCCTTCTCCAGTTTTATAAATCTTCAATAATAGCTTGATAATTATTCATTATTTAACTAAACTTGTAACGCTTAAAAAATTTTCATATGACTAAAAGGTGGTTTTGGATCCAACAAGACTAGCTGGAGTCATGAATGCATTTTGCGTAATCTATCCTTGGTACAATAAAAAGGAACATATCAAATACCATTAGTGGTTCAGAGGGTGGGGTCAAAACTGTCAAACATGAACTCATCATGTTTTATTTAGTTTCAATAAAAGAATCGTAAGTATATGCTAGCTTGTTTTATTTAGTTTCAAAAACTCCCTCTTTATTTACGAGGTAGGCAATTATGTTAGTATGATGTATAAATTTCTAGCGGCTTTTGCAAATTGCTAATCGAAGTTGCTTTGCAAACTCTAAGTTTTGGTGATGTAGTGTAATGGAAATCAATTATATTGGCAGTACACTAGCTTGTTTTAATATATACTTGGTTATGTCACTACTGATTTTTGTCTGCGCCGAAACTGGACCACAGTTTTGGTGCTATTTATTCATAATCTTCATAAAGTAAAACTAATTTTGACTGTTGAGAAATATGAAGAAATGAAAATGGCTGAAGTGTGGTGAAGTATGCCTATTGACATATTTGTACTTCCATATTCCTTTTCTTTGTATTGCCTACCTTTATAACAACAGAAGTTTTCCTACTTCTGTTTGCATATAAAATCTATTAGCATGTGGCTTATTTTCCATTTTTTCCAGTTAGATTCTTATGACTAGATTTGTCCAGCTTTTTTTTTGTGTTGGGGGGGGGGGGGGGGGGGGGGGTCTTTTGGTGGTGG
>JAOXJJ010000819.1:7583475-7609565 GCA_025769935.1 Phoenix roebelenii
GCGTTGGGGGGGGGGGGGGTCCTTTACAGTTCATGAATTGAAACGGGGTGATCTGATACTTTTCATTAAAAGAAAAAGAAAGATTCTTCAACTAGGTTTATGCTGCCCATTGTTTAGGCTACAATTACTAGTTTTTATTTTTTCCAAATCATTATTATATCTTTGGTTCGAAACTTTGAATTTTGAGATTGAAGATATTATAGTAAATGTTTGCTTATGACAGAGAAAGTTCAAAAATGGAGATCTATAAGGTGAAAGGTAGGCAGAAGTCATGAACCTGGAATCTTCTACTCAGGTGGAAATTGTAAATCCCGTGTTTCATGGATTATCTGAATTTTCACTATGCAACCAAACACCTACTTGTATAAAATTATAGCGTGTAATTTGAAAAAAAGAAAAAATAGATCATGATATGGAGTATTTCAAATGAACCCTTATTTTGACCTCCATTTTTTTGTTTTCCTTCTCCCTGAAGTTTCCATATTGCAAACAAATTTGAGGGTTTCCCTGACTAGAAGTTATGATACTCATGGAACTTGATGCGCTGTATTTTTTTTGTCAAATGTTTTTGGCATATTACAAACAATAGGTTAATGCATGACTGGAGTTGACAACCATTCCTTTGAAGATTCATATGCATATGGAAAGCAATAAAATTATTTCTTACCTTGAAGTCAGTATATGTTACATAGAAATCTTTTAGTTACAATATCAACAGACATATCTTTGATATCTCATGTCTCTAGATTGCAAAGTATTTTTGATCTCATAGAAAGCTGCTATTCTAGAGGAGATTAACTGTCAAACTTTTGTTTGTTCTCTAGCTTCACGAAAGGCCACCGATACTTTCAATCGCTGTAGGGGATCCACATAGATTTTCTTTCCCTCTTGTAAATCAAGACAACATCTTAAATTTAAAGAGGTACAAAATCTTTTGTTTATTAATCTCTAGTTTCCCATGAAAGGCTATCCTATTAATTTCGAATTAAATTGATTCTTCCATTTTGCAAACTGCTGAGAATTGTCTCAAAAGCGTTTTGTGAATTCATAGCTTTATGGTACAAAAGAATTTTGTTTTCTTTGTCTAAAGAAGCACTCAACAGTAACTGTATGTCTAAAATATGTTACACTCGTTATGCAAGTCATTTCTCTTTTACATTTGGGATAAATAATATGGTTGATAACATCATCTACTTCAAAGTGCAGCTTTTCTCTTGCAATGGAGTTCCAACAACAAGTTGCAGAGGCATGGGAAAACCATGGGCCGGGTGCTAGAGATGAACTGAGAGAGGCTCACCGGCTTCTTGAGCAGCTGAAAAAAAAGGCCCAGGGATCACCATCCGCTGTTTTTCCTGCAAACACTCTCCCCCTGCCTCCACAAAAGTGATATTATACATTTCAAACTTGTGCAACCTTATTGTAAGGTATGTTTTGTATGTTTTGAAGAATTGGTGGTTTCAATGCCTGTGTGATATTTGTGTTTCTGTTTCTGCAAATACAAATTCGTTAAATATTGAAAATCTGACAGTTTATTTAGCCATTCTTTCCTTTCTCGTGTTCCAACCAGAAACTTTACATGATAGCTGATAAGTGTTCTTGTAGTGGAACAGTTTAGAGAATTCACCCATGCCATATACATAATACATACGATGAAAAAAATTCAATTTTGGAAGTCCCTTGTATTTTTGTTAGAGCCTTAGAGCTAGTGGCTAAGTTCTGCCAGAAAATGATAACTAAACCATACTATTGTCTTCTTCTTTATAATCCTTAAATGTTATTAGGATCTGTATTTTAGATGTCTTTACTGTATGTCCTCTCCACCATGAATTGGTGTGGTTAGGCATGGGCAGTTGTCAGCTAGTGTGGGGGGTCCAACAGTTTGTAGTTGACACTTCACGCCTATATTTTGTGGTGCAGACTCTGCACCTGGTATAAGCTGAGCATCCAAATTGCTCACTCAATTTTCTGACTAAAAAACGAGAAAGGAAGCTTGTTAAGAACACTTGGCATTATCGTCTTGAATAATAACATTTATATGCAAACAAAACTATTACCCAATTTCATTGAGAATGATGTACATATTATTGCTACCCATAGGCCAGCGGCCACTAAATTGAAATTAGTCTCACAAAGCAGGGGGTATGTCATGCTATTACCATTAGTCTTGGTGGTTGGACTTCCTCTTAATGATGTCTGTCTTTGCTATATTTGTATTTAGAGAGATTACTAATAGGTGACGGGTGGTTCTAGGTTTACAACTAAAGAGCATGACACCATTTTAAGGGACGATTGAGATGGATCCCTTTGGTATGATTTATTTGAGGAGTGACTAAGAGAAAACCATGAATATCAATTATGTAAATTATTAATTAGAAGGATTTTATTGACAGGTGGAGATGGTGCCCAATAGGCGCCAACACCTGGCTTTCTTGAGCAGATGCGATGCCAGCCAATACCCAACATGCGTCTGAAACCTGAACCGCATCCAACTCGACTTCAATGCTGAAGTGGACATGTTGAAGAATCGATGGACTATAGAGACTGGGAAAAGGTGTATTATGAGAATGATATATATGCCCATTTGTAAGTTTCTTGTTAATTTAATTTATTACTCAGAAGAAAGGTTCAAGAGATTGGTTCATGAATAGGAATCCCTAAGGGAGGTGCATCTCATGGATTTAGCAATGTGCAGGTGATGTTCATGGATGAGTTACCTCCTCTGTCATCCAAGGCACTGGAGTTGATACAAATAAGAGTTTCTTAGGTCTGGAGCTCTGTGCTTCTCCAACTCAAGACACCCCCATGTGGTTGAACAGTCACTTACCTGCAGGTTCTGACTGGTGCTGGTGTTTCCAAGAGAGCCTGTGGTGGTGTACTCATATTTCTTATCCTTCTGAAATCAAACTAGATATAATCTTTCTATAATACAGATTTTAAGGCTATGTAATTTTTTTTACTCTTGTTTGCAGTGTTGCTTTAAAGGGGTTAATTATGTATTAGTCTCCATGTTGCTTCTTAAAATTTCCCATTGTAACAAACTAAATGAAGCTTTGTTATCGTTTGCTGATTTCTGTGGATGACTTTGGGAGTTCATCAGAGACACAAGTTATGTGATTACAGTTGACTAAGAAGTTTGCTGGCTGTTATATCATGTGAAAACTTGATTTTATAACAGGTCTTCCTGTATTTTAATCAGAAGACTTGGTTTCTCTACCCAAATAGCAAAGTTTTCTCATCCTTGTTAATGGACTACATTTAGAGTGAATCACTCAGATGATGCTGAAGAAAAATAATTTGGTGTCCGCAGTCCATATTAAATTCTCATGCAATCAGCCGTATTGTGTCCTCTCTCCATTCCTAATTGGAGGTTCTACTCCAACACTGTGAACTGTACCAAGGGCTTGGTAATTTAGGAATTGATGCATATATTCAATTGCCTCATGGTCTCTCATCCCTTGGTAGAAAATCTAATCATTGGTTTAGCAATCACTTATTGCAATACTCTTTCTTTTCTAACTTAAATCCTAGAATATTGCATTAAAATTTAGACTCTTTCTATGAACTAATTTTGACTCTTCTTATTATCTTCTAAGACGTTCGCCAACCACCATCACCCTTCTCACACCACTTCAATGGTTAGCCCACCCGATCATTTAGGCTAGTAAAAAGGGACTTCCAAGGGAAGTCCATAACACCCAGCTTTTTGTTCGCTAGCCCATAACACCTTTTACTTCTTATCCCAAGGGAAGAACCCTGAAGTTTCCTTGGAGGAAGAAACACATGTTATAGTAAGCCTCCTTTTTCTCCCATTTAATGTTGGTATCAGCTTTTTGTTCGCTAGCCCATACCACCTTCTTTTACTTCTCATCCCAAGGGAAAGAACCCAGAAGTTTCCTTGGAGGAAAAAGCACATGTTATATTAAGCTTAAATTAGACTTCAAATCCCAAACCTTTGACATTATTAGGTTTTTTTCCTTCTTTCAAGATCCAAGTTTCTCTTTGCGCCTTGTTCGTCAAGTTATCGAATTTCAATTGATTTTCCATTCTTCGATTCCTATTCCATGAAACATGATCAATTACGTACCAAGCGTTGTTATCAACATCTCTGGAGGGACCATTTTGACAAAGAACATGGTCTAATAGGTGAAGGTGACATCAAAGTGGGGGCCCTTGTGTTCCTATGATTGGTCTCTTTTATCTGGATTTAGTTGGTTGTTTTGAAGCAATTGCTCTATTTATACTCTGAGTGTGGTATGTATTCACCTCGAAGAAGACTCAGCCACGGTGAATGAGAGAGTTCGAGGCCAGCACAGCGAGTTGGGCGGGCAGTCACTGCTCGACGATATTCGAAGACCAGCGAGAAGGTGTGGCTTCTTTCGGACCTCTTCTATCTACAGAAGGCGAACAACTACAATTTTACAATTGTCTTGGCCATGTTTTGCACCAGCTGCAGTGCTTCAGGATTGGACCATAGGTAGATATATTCATTAGATTAATATATGTCATTTACAGCCATCAGTATACCCCGTCCAACAAAAATAAAGAAATAAATAAATAAATAAAAGAGAACATAATACCTAGAAAAATAAAATGAATCTTGTGATGTGAAAAACAAATTAATCAATGACTTCATAGGGTTGCTTACCAATAGTTTGAGTTTGGTTGGTCCAATATGTAAACTAAATTGGACCGGTCTAGGGTGAACTTTGCTTCTAGCTTGGGCAAGCTAATCCAATGCAAACATAAGTCCAAATCTTATAACATCACATGTATTTCCACAACAAGCTTCCAATTCATAAACCTAGGTCAAAGCATGGTGTAGATTCGTGATCAGAATCCTATTCAAATGCAATCCTATCAAGCCCAATCCAACCTAACCTAACTTAATTGCTTTCATGGTCGAAAATTTTGAGATCATGCTACTTTTGCTTAAAAGAGAGCATAATAGGTAGAAAAATAAATTGAATCTTGTGATATCACAAACAAATTGAGCAATGACTTCATTTTGTTTCTCACCAATAGTTTGAGTTTGGTTGGCCCAACATCTAAACCAAATTGGATCAGTCTAGGGTGCACTTTATTTTTAAGTTAGAAGCTTGGCTAACTCAACCCAATCCAAATCGAAGTTCAAATCTTATGACATTGCTCAATTCATAGACCTATCTCAAAGCAAAATGTAGACTTATGCTCAAAATCCTATTCCAAATGCAACCCTACCGAAACCCGGTCCAACCCAACCTAACCTAATTGTTTTCGAGTTAGTTTTGCTTATGGATAACTGACCTCTTTCTTGAGCAAGTTACAATTAATTAGTGCTAATATATTGTTGATCAGGATTGGACTTCAATTGATTCTCAACTCTATTTAACTTGTGGGTTTCATTTTCTTGTTTACCATGATCTATGATCCAATCTTAGCTTGGTTAGCTCACAGCCTGGTCCAAGCGTGACCACCAGCACTACAAGATTCTTTTGAGAGCATTGTCTGCCATTTTCTTGCCCACCTTCAAATCCTTGGCCACCATTTCCTATTCTCCTGTGAGACATGAGTTATGACCAAGCTTCCACATCATTGGGGTAACGTACAAAGTAGTTATAATCCACAACATGGATTCATGCATCGTCCCGGGGGAAGTAACGTATAGGAGCGCACGTGTCGCTATCCCATCACCTTCTCGTCTCTTTCCTTTTTGCGGCACGTGCTTGGTGTCCCCACGAGCTTCCTTGCGTGCCCGGTTTGCCAGGGAAGCGTCTAACTTATCGTCTTCTTTGGTATTTAACGTTTTTTTTTTCCTTTTAATGTAAGATCTTCAATTAGCTTTATCTCTTTTTTCACTCAATAATATCTTTGTATAGTTATTTTCATGTACTAAAGCTAATGATAGATGTATTGGTTTTAAGTGAAAGGCTTAAGATCCAGCATGCACTTGCCTCCCATTCCTCTTTTTTCATTTAAAAATGCAATATGAGAGGCTTCGAAATCCAATTCGAACACCTTGAGAATTAGGATTTTCCATTGTATAATATATGAAACTCTATGATTTAGAATGTATAGTTTTTTTAAATTTTTTTTTTATCATTATACCATTATAGTAATTGCTATAGGATTGATGCACCTAGCTAGTTGACTCTAAATTGCAGTAAAGTCGACGCAGGATCTTAGGGTCATTTAATAGAGAATTTATCAAAAGAAAATTTTTCTATAATGTTATTTTCATCAAATTAGTGGAAAATACTATTCTAGGTCAATCTCATGTCAAGTATTTTATCCATTTAATCATAGTGTCAATTATAGCACGCTAATCATCAAAAGTTGCACGTGGAAATCTATAAAAAGCCAAACAATTTTTTAATCCATTTTCAAGTAGTAGAATCCAATAACTATTAGTTCTCCTCCCAAACAAGACTTCTAATGTTTTGACTTTCCTGTAAAGACAACAATTGTCTATTCATTAGAACAGTTGCAAAAAGAATAATTTTTAAGAGAAAGTATTATAGATTGAGTTATAGCATAATTGTTGCACTCACCCAAAAAGTTTCAGCCTTCAAACATTAGAAAGTGTTTCCTTCCATGTTGTCTAGATAAGTAATTCCTAGAAAGTGCCTCTCTTGTTTTTCGAGCTAAAATAAAGAGATAGACCAAATACTATTGCTTGCATGGAAACAATTTCAGCAATTTCATTGCTTTTGGTTCTTTAGTTCAAAAATAAAATTAAAAAAAAAAAAGACTCCTCTGCTTTGATTTAATTATGTAAATAAGATGAGTGTATGGTTTTATGGAAACTCAATAGCTTAGCTTAGCTTTTTCATCCAACTCTCTCCATATGTAAATGCCTGACTTGACCAAACTCTTCTCCCCAAGTCTCTCCATCTCTTACATTAATTGGATATCAACCTAGCCTGCCACCCCAGGAATCCCTGGGCTTCTTAGTGAACAGCTAAATGCTGCTAGGAGGTCAAGCATTATAAACACCAAATAAATTATAATGGTAAATACAACAACGACACTAAACAACAACAATGATGACATGAACGATGATAACAAAAACAACTGTACAATACTTGTGCACCAAGAAAGATGGTGAGTAGCTTATAAGGGCCTACACAACCACCTTTCCAGAATACTGATCGCAATTGTTTTGACAAATTAACCTCGAGATACTTTGAGTTAGTATATATATGTTGGAAGCCGCTATGCATGCAGTTCTATCTATTATTATTAGACATTATCTAGGGCTGCCCAATTCTTAGGCGACTTAGGCGGTCGCCTAAGGCTCCGGCCCAAAGAAGGCCCACCGCAGAAAAGGCCTTAAAGACAAAATGAAAAGAAAAAAAAGCTTTCTTGTGAGTTTGCCTTAGTCCGACCCACTGCAGAAAAAGGCCTCTAAAGCAAAATAGCCTTAGGCCTCCAAATATATTAAGCCGCTCTTGACATTATCTATTCATTCTCCCACCCACCGATACACACATGCACGCGCGCGAGCGCAAAACTATCAGGCAAGCCAATGGCAAGGTGCAATTACATAAGTTCATTCGTTCGACCATTGGCAGATTTTCCTTGAAAAAAAAAAAAAAACCTTCAAGCCAGGAAATTCACGAACCAGAAAAATCATTCTTATGGGTAGCAACAAATCCATTGTTACCATACATCCCTACATGATAAACAATATAAATATTACTCCTAAAAAAACAGACAAACACTATGAATATTTACATCCCCTTTCATTGTAAGATATGGTATAAATAACTTGCTTTGTTCAATCCTAGAGCCTAAAGTAATGAACAATATATGCAGTATATGATTTAGGGAATTGACTTACCAATTCAAACATCGTCGTCAATATATTTTTTATTGCAAATAAGTGCCTCCCATCCAATTCAATCTCTTGATTGTTTCCATGCACGATTTCATTAAACTATGGCTATAAAAGGAAAATATATGGTCCTCTCCATCACTATCAATGTGTATATATATTTCCAATTGGAGTGCCCAAATAAGGAACAATTGACCACCAAATTAAGCAAATATGATAACCTCTTCAATCGTTGACTTGGCTGGTGAAAACTCATCCTCATGCTCCTATCTTTTGTATGTAAGCTCCTTTTTTTTTTTTGGATTGGAAACTTTTAGCTTTTTTTTTCTGATACCTTAAATGCATTGTTACTCAATAATCAATATGAACATCCATTCTGCAAGATCTTCATGATAGCTTCAATTGTGCATTCATCAGTAAATACCGCACTAAACAACCATTTCTGGATTAATGTACACGTCCGAAGCCATGGGAGGCAAATTTAAAACAAATCAATTAATTAACAAAGAAACCACTATGTGTTTGCTGGAGATCATCTTTCCATTATCTTTAATTAGATTTTTTTTGAGAAATCCATTTTTCTAGAATTAGTGAATGATCACAATGACGCTCATTTTTTCGCCCACCAGCATGGTCGAAGAAAGGGAGAGAGAGGAAGGGAGGAAATCCTCATGCAACTTATAAAAAATGTTGAGATATCGCAACTGCATACCTACATGATAAACAATATGAATGTTTATTTTTTTTCCTTTTACTCAAGCATACGCTCTATTAAGAGTTTTTAACATGGTAGCAAACTTTATACCTAATGTGACTAATCATACAATTTGGTCTATTGATTGTTTCAACTCAATGCTTATGGTCAACATAATCCTCATTGATCAAGCAATGTCTACCATCTAGTTCAATCCCCCTCCTTTTTTTTTTTGCTAAAGAAAAGGAGGGGGAGAGGTGAAACCCCGCCCGCATAGCAGCCCACACTGGGCCTCCCTTCCACCAAAGAATGTTCGATGCTGGTAGACGGGATGGTCATCCTTTACTCATATCTTTTCCGACCCGTGGGTTGCCCCACATATGAGTACGTCATCCCAGCGCCACTTCAGTACCGGCGGACCATATGACAACTCCACTGGGTAAACCAAGTAGAAAGCATCCGGTCTCAACATTTAATCGACGTTCGCGCATTTCGAACCTAGGCTACTTTGGTAGATTCTTAGCCCCATTCCAACCGTGCTACCACCTTGGTGACTCCAATCCAATCCTTTATCGTTCATTTCTTTTTTTTGTTGTTGTTGATATACTTTAATTGTTCTCATGAACGTTCTCATGCAAGTACAGATTAAAGAAAGGAAAGGAAAAATCACCTTCAAACTACCCACAACTTGTAGCCTCCACCGGTCCTTGGATGGTGGGACCCCCTCCGCACGAGCTTATGTTTGTAATTTCCTTTGGATAATTCATGAGGCTCTTAATTCATTGGGAAGCTTCCTATGGTTCTTCCTTAGAAGTCCAATGCTTCCAGATGGTCCAAAAGACCACCTCACCCTACCTACCTATGCATTTAGATGGCATGGAGAGCCTATGGGTCCCATGATGTGAGAAGAAGCCTAAGCCCAGGTTATGAAAAGCTGCCCTTGTTCTCTGAATCTGCTGCACATCAAAGGGCAGGTAGGCTTGCTGCCTAACAACTTTCGACACTGTTCAAAGAACCAAGAGATGGCACATCTCATGGGTATCCAACCCGAATGAAGTAGGTGTTTCAGATCCATAATAGATCTAGGGTGGATATGGATGATGGTAAAAATCTACCCCGAATTTGACCTGAATATATCTATCTTCATAAATCTCCTCCCAAAGACAAAAAAAATTGATTTATATATAATTATATTAATTTTTATAATTTTATCTAATCCTCTCTATCCAACCCGTTCTGTTTAATTTTACCTGCCCTAGCCTGCCTCGAAACTACTGGCAAGTATAGGGCGAGTGTGGGTAATAACCTATCCGACCCATACCCAACCCGTTAGCATTCCTAAAGAACCTTCTTATCAAAAATATTGACATGCTAATGATTTTGGATCAGGGAGACCACCTCCTATACGAGTCCTTCATTGGCTATAAGGTTTGTTCCTACTAAAATCGATAGCTTTAAGCTGCATTGCCCAACCTTTAGGTCGATCTTGTTCAGCCCAAGTCTAATTCCGGTCTTTTTTTATGGTGAAATAGGTGGACCCTAGCTGAATGATTCTGATTTTGATAATGCTAGCTTGGATCTAGATCCATAGTTATGAAATGGAGAAGTAGGATAAGATCAAAATAAAATTAAAAATGATCCTTACACGACTCAACCATATTAAAGGTGCGAATGACATGCTTAGATTAGTTTTGGCAACCTAGTTTCTAGTTCATTAGGATGGTCAAGCCTTGAATTCGGACAATTTACGCCCCTTAAGTTCTCTTGTACAGTGATTCAGATTGTTGCTCACAATGTAAGTTGTGTCAACCTTTACCCAAGAGGTAGTAAGGAATACTTGGACCACTTGCAGCCACGTTTATGGATTGTGACAAGGAGCTTTTTCTTGTTCCTATTCTTTTATAGTCGTCAAGCTTAATAATGCAAGCATTATAAAGTTGCAAATATCATGTGACAAAAATGATACAAAGGGAGCTAACCTTCTCTAATGCTATCCTTTTATTACCATAGAGTGATCAAAATGTGTCCAAAGTAAATGACATTGGTCTGATTCCGGGTCCAACTTTTATCTCATATCAACCAACTTCTCTAATAAACATACTAATTAAAGAGAACTTCTATTCCTCATTAGCATCAGTGCCAAATCCCAACCTATTTTTTTCGATTATGAGTTTTACCTAGAATAATTTTTATAGATACAGTGATGGTGGAGATCATATTTGGATGTCTATCCAGATCATTCTACAGTTGTAGATATTGTTTATGTCATTATAGCGAAGCTTCGTAGAAGCTAGGAAGCTATTCGCATTTTGCTTAATACTCTTCTTTCAAACCGAAAGGTGATGAAAAAAATAAGTTGGTTTTTTCAACTGAATGATAATTTTATTGTGTTGCGATAGAGACGCTAGATCAATGAGCATGAAGGAAAAAGATGGAAAAATAGAGATTTGAATGGCAGTCATGTAGGAATTCCAAGGAAACAATGGAGATATCCCAATCAGCTTCACTAACACTAGAGAAGGTTAAGAGCGAGCAGGACCCATTTTGTGGAAGACTTCCCATTCCACCTTTCCATTCTTCTATATCAAGGGGATCTGTATCTGGCCTAATTCTACCATTCTTGTAATAATGATGGTTGGATTTCGGAGATTTGTGATTTTTTTTTTGTCCCTTCCATTAAAGCCATGGCATCTAAATTTGGAATTTGCTTGCATACTTAGCCTTCTCAACAAAGAAAAGCTATGGTTTCTTGCAGGAGTTAATGAAAGGGACATGCAATATGCTGCCAAATAAGCTTGATATCTATTCCTATTCTAGAATCGTGTTCAGATTTCCCCAGCAGGATTGCTGGAATCTTGTCAATTCTTTTCTCTGGAAGAATGTCTACCAGTAATACGAACATTGGAGGTCTAGCCGACCAATTAGGTTCAAATCACTAATGGTTAATTGGCATCCAGATCATTTTTTCGCCCACTCCAAGCTGTGTTTAGGTAAACAAATGTAGCTTCCCTACTTTTGACGTAGGACGCATAATCATATTGCTTGATTTCACGCACTATCAATTGTAGAACTCCCACCAAGTATGGAAAAGTTTTCAAAAATAAATTTGAGTAAATTCCAAAAATCCTTCTGAGACTAAAGATAAATTATAGTTATACCCAATATTTTCAAAAATCTTTGTTTGTCCTCCTGAGATTTATTTTTATCCGACACTTTAACCTATTATTTAATAAAAACTTTAAATGGGACCCAAATGCCATAGAAAAATTTCAAAGATAACCAAAATAACCTTAAGTAATATAACAACCACCTAATGATATAAAAAAATGTATGTATCCTTCTCTCCAGTTAAAAAATATTTCAACATTTTATATGAGGTAAACGATTTTACTAACATAGTTAATTAACTAGATGAAAGTATAGGTTTTACAAACTATTGAATGTAAGTGTAATAAATGTAAATCTCAAAGAGACTTTTGTAATTTACTCTAAAATTTGAGTATAAAACAATTTTTTCTCATGTGATTTTTGGTGAACTAGGCTTAAGGCGAACGATGAAAAAGGTTCTAGGTTTGAAACTTGAAAAATCCCAAGTAATAAACAACTATTACTCGCACGCACATAAGTAATTGATGTTTGTCTAGCAAAATAAACAACTAAAACAGTTATATGTCCAATGGCGAACTTGTTGAGTGTTCCACCAAGAACCAAACACCTGATGTATAAAGATGCATCGTAAATAAAACAGTTTAGTTGTCGAGCCCAATGTCTACCGTCAAACTCTTTTTCTAACCATCCGAGCTTAAACTTTTGAAAACATAAATCAATTTTTTCAGCACTATATTATGGGACTCTGTAGCAGATCTTCCAACTAACTTTTTGAACATTTTGTTTTCCTATTTCCACATATGCATATATCTCCAATTGGTTCAATTTAGCTGTTTTACTTAAAAAAATAAATAATGTAAATGAAACTCAACATACTCGGCCAAACATACCAGCCCATAAAAAAGTTACTTCCTTTAATTTGCACTGTCATTAAGCCTACACCTGTCTTCCAAAACACCACACCGCAGTGTGGAGAATACCTTTCTTGATCCTTGTTGCGTACCAAAGCATCCACTCTGACTTGAATTAAGGTGATGTCCGACTACTCCGTGTCCCCTATATTACAAGCCCTGAAAGCAAAAAACATTTTAGCCACAGAGAGAGAGAGAGAGAGAGACTGACTATTGTTTCGAGAAGTGAAACTAGTTTTTTTTTAATAAAAATATCACACATATATATATATATATATATACAAATATAACTAAAAAAAATAAAAAATAGTACATCACGAAAAATACTAGGCATTCCTATCTTTTTCATCTATAAATAATTTTCTAAATGCTTGGCATAAAAAAAAATCACTTAACTTACAGCTCCGTTTGTCTTCCTGCGTGAGCCGAAAGCCCCAAAAGCTCTTGATATCAACGCTCACCGCATGCCTCTGACCTGGCCGCCGTCTTAGATTGACGCACGTGCTTTTTTAGCCATCCATGGGGGCCCATTCCCCAGCCCGCCTGGGGCCCACGCCAGCACCCTCCCTCCAACCGAACGCTACGTCACCCCTTTGTCTCCATTCCCCTCGAAAACCCTCCCTCGTTCGAGTATAAGATGGGCCGGGCATCGGACATCTCCACTAGGAAACGGAGAGTTCCAAACTAGCTTTAAACTAGTAGTGGTAGAAGCACAAGAAGAACCGCCCTTGGCTCTTCCCCACAATGGATTCCTCCTTCTTTTACCCCCTAAGCTCTCAACGCTCGCCGGAATCCTCCGCGGGTTCGCCGGAGTGCTTCCCGTGGGGCCACAGGCTCTTCTACTCTGAGCAGGAGGCCCTCCCTTTCGATGTGAATGACTCCGAGGAGATGCTTCTGCTCGACATGCTCGCGAAGGCCCCTGCCAAGGCCTCGTCGTCGTCGGATGCCAGCGACTCGAATTCGATCCAGCCCAAGGAAGAGGAGGTGGACTCGAAGAGCAAGGCAGGGCATGGCGCCAAAGAGCAGAGCTACAGAGGGGTGAGGCGGAGGCCGTGGGGGAAATTCGCTGCGGAGATTCGCGACTCGACTCGGCATGGCATCCGGGTGTGGCTGGGAACCTTCGATAGCGCGGAAGCTGCGGCCTTGGCCTACGACCAGGCTGCGTTCTCGATGAGGGGGTCGATGGCGGTGCTGAATTTTCCGGTGGAGCGAGTCCGGGAGTCGCTTCGGGGGATGAAGTACGGGGAGGAGGACGGCGTCTCGCCGGTGGTGGCGCTGAAGAGGAGACACTCCATGAGGAGGAAGTCGGTGGGGAGGAAGGGGAAGGGGAGGGAGGTGAGGATAGAGAGTGTGGTGGAGTTGGAGGACTTGGGAGCAGAGTACTTGGAGGAGCTCTTAAGGCAGTCAGAGGTCGCTGGCCCTTGGTGAAGCATGAACCACTTCAATTCTCATGACTTTGTTCTCTTTGTTTCCAATTCCTTTCTTGTTTTCTTCCTTCTTTCTTTCCTTCCTTTTTTTTCTCTCTCTGTTTTTTTTTTTTTGAAGGGAAAATGGGGTAGAAAACTCCCCTTCTTGTTTCCTTCTTAAAATTGTTCAATCTAGGGGAGCTTTCTTTTCTTTTTGACTCTCTGGATGGCAAGAATGTAATAGTAAGAGATTTTGGGATCTTACTTCTTCCTAATCCAATCAATTAGCTGTTTTTAATGTAAAGTGAAGAGTTTCTGCTGATAGATTCTTGATTATTTTGTGTGTCTCAATCACATTAGAAAGAGAATGTGTGGTTGAGCACATCCCAGCCCTTTGAAGGGATTGATGCACATATTATTGGTAGAATACTAACTAAAATTTTGAGCACCATGAGATGGACAACTACACCAGATGACTCAAATTAATATTCAGAATTTAATGCTAAATAATATATGGAAAGTTTACAAGAAAAAGTTAGATTCAGCCGACTTTATAGAATGATCTTTTATATTGTTTCTAGCCATGTCATCAAATCAAGCTCATTTAAAATATAGGGTTAGCTTTGCTCAGACCCAGTCCATTGACATCCCAAATACTGCCTCCTTTTGTTGATCCTTACCTTGCAAAAGGTACACGATTACATGCCAACAACTGTTGCTTGAGTTGGTTGACACCCTCCCTTAAGGGCTTACCCTGGAGATCCACAGTTCAATTCCTGGATATTATTATGAAGATATTCATGTAGATTATTTATAAACAACCCCAACTATAAGGGGAATCTGAACCAAATATGCACTCAGCAAAGGGAATTTTCTGATAGAGCTCGAGATAAAAAATCGAAAAGAAAATATTCTAGCAAAAATAGCTAAGATAGGCTGCTTATCTTAATCTAGTAGGCCAAATATATTTGAGATACCAATACATTGCATTGTTAGTGGCTACATTTTTGCAGGGCCAGAGGTGGTGTATGTAGGCCTTTTCTTCTGTCCAACAATTTTAATAATAACGATGATAATGACAGCAAAGATGAGATGATGATGATGATGATGATGATGTGAGAGAGAGAGAAAGAGACCTTTGATTGGAGTAGTTTTCTAGCATCCAAATATAAGCCAAATGCTACTTGTGCTGGCCCATCTATTAACAGTGCAACTTCCACATCCAAAGGGGGTTAGATGCATTAGATACTGACATCAGCATCCTAAAGCAATCACCTCAATTACCACACTTCTAGGCTTGGAAAATTCCTCTGCTCAGGGATGTAGACTTATGTATACATCAAAGCTTCCAAGAAATATGGGAAGCATTAATCTTGCAACCAACTTTCTCCATCAAGATGAGTAATTGTCATATAATGACCTATCAAAGACACAGGGCTACCTTGAGAAAATTGCAGCATGCGAGAGGGAGGGAGAGAGAAAAGTCTCACTAAATTAACTTACCCAAACCAAACTAGTAAGCGATGCACTAGCGAAAACTCGAACCTAAGGCCTTGTAAACATTGAGGAATCGCCAAATTCACAACAATACCTATAAATTAGTTTCTCATTTATACAACTTCCAAATATGATTTCATCACTTGGTAGAGGTACTATAGATTGTAAACCTTGTAGTTCATGCAGACCTACGTAGAAATAGTTCTATTCTTACAATAAAAGTGGAGGGTAGTTTTTCTTTTTTATATGCAAATAAATTGTTAAATGATGATTATCAAATCAAATATTAGCCAAAATAAATTTAAAAAATTTAGTATTTTCACTAAAAAGAGCATATAAATTCAGAAGTTCTTGTTGCAGAAAAGGAGCAGAGCCCGACTTCATCAAGAGGATGAAGCAAAAGTACAAAAACCGGTCCATTGAAAGCCACCATAGAAAAGGTAGAACAATTACATGGATGAGGGATGGATGAGGGAGAGAAAGAAGTGCTAAGAAAACATAATAAACAATTTCATAGCCAACTTATGGAACCAAGGAGTATTCTTTGAGGTAACAAGAAGTTCCCACGATTTGATAAGCCAAGCAGTAGCTGCCAAGATATTTGCTTGTCTAGAAAGATGCGCTTGCTGCCTTCCAAAGGGTCCAACAAGCAGCAAGGACAAAAGAATCCTGAGCCTTCTTATTAAGCAGCAGAGGTGAAGTAGTCTTCTCCGGTAGTCTAAAGCTATCTTAGCAAGGTGCAGTGGCATCTTCCTGAGTCTCTAAGAAGAACTGAGAGAGATCATAACTTGTCTGATATTACGTCCTGAGCCTATCACTCAAGTTGGGCAACTAATGCAACTTCATATTTTCTAGGGCAAGACTCGAGAGAATATACAAAATCTATAGATTAAATACAATCTCAGCATTACTGTACAATATATACAATTCAAAATAAAATAAAATAATTCCATCATTAAAAGTAATGAAGTTATCTAATTATAAATTTTAATTATTTAACTAGTATCAGTGATGCTTGAATTTTTTCTTTTCTCACCAGTAATCCCATATCATAACCGAATACTAAGCATCCTGCAATTCTTTTCAAAAAAAAAAGAAGTAATGGAGTGGTATAAGTTGACAGCTCAATAAAAATCTCCTTCTCATGCAAACGCCAATATAAATAATTGAATAACACGTTAAGTTTTTGTTCCATGGCCAATTCAAAACTGATTATGATATGAGGTGCTGGAGTTATCTTGGGTAGGCTTGAGAGAAGATAAGGATATCGTCAACATATTGTAACTCTCTAATACTTTCCAATTTGGATTCAAGTTCCAACCCACATAGGAGTCCTTTTAAACCTGCCAGACTTTCACCAAAAAAAAAAAAGAAAAACCTGCCAGACCCAGACTTTTGTTGAGAATATTGGACGCTAGGATAAAGAAGAAGGGTGATATGGATCTCCTTGTCTGAGACCTTTTATGCATTGAATCTGACAACCAAGTTTTCCATTGATTAGCAGTGTAGTTTTGCCCAAAGTCAGTATTCTCCATATCCATCTAATCCACCATAAAAACCCCACTTTTGGAGAAGGGTTAGAAGAAAGCCTCAGTTGACATTGTGAAAAGCCTTCTCGAAATCTAACTTGCATAAAACACCTTTCTTTTGGTGGAAGTAGGGGATAATCTCATGGACATATAGACACCAGTACATAATTAAGAGGGAAGGAAATGAGCAAGTGCCTTGGCTAGTATCTTTGTAATGAATTTAAGAAATATTTTGGGAGACTGATTGGATTAACATGGGATGGGCGCTTAGAGCCTTTTTTTTCTCTTTTTTTTATGAACCAGGGGCTTTGCAAAAAAAGGGACAAGGAAGCTGGCAATCCAATCTAGGTCAAGTTTAGAGGGGTTTGAGGTGCCCGGAGCTCCTCAAAGAAGTTGGTGTAGGCACTCTCAATTAAGCAACAGTTATTTGTGTCCAATTCAAAGCCTAGGCGCCAAGGTCTCAATCTTATCGTTGTCATCTAGATTATCATCAAGGATTTGAAGCTTCTCATAGCACACCATATTGCTTAGTCTCCAATTGCAGGGGGTTGCATCCATTAGCTTGCTTCCCCCATCCACTCTTCTCAGGATGTGCTTACAAGCACACAAATATGGCATGATTACTGGCATGGTCAATATTAATAATATTATCAAAATTCAAAACCATGGTCATTTTTTTAATGAAGAAACTATTGGCGGCAAGCTTCGACATGATCCCAAAACAATCATTGACTCATGCTATAAAGGAATCCGACTTCAAATTGGATATATCATTAAAATGAAATTTGTGGCATCATCCGTCCATAGATTTGACAAATTTGAAGTCACCATGTTGCGCCACAGCTCAAATTGGACGACTGCTCTCTGCCAATGACTCCCCATGCAACAAATTTAACACAACCAAGACAGCTGCGCATGGCCATTGAGCTTTTCTTAGTATTTGCTTATTTTTTCCAAAGTAGTTGCATAAAACTCTACCTTGCCTAATTTTGAGCAATAATCGATAAGAGAAAAAAAATCTCCGCATCAGCATACCTGGATCAAACAAATTTTGGATTCCTAATAATTTCAAGACAGCATGTACATCAAATTACATCATAATTCCGTGGCATGTAGCTACCTCCCACCATTTTTTTTATCCCAATTATGCGAGGGAACCTACACTATGAACAGAATTAAATGCTCTAATTTAAAACATAGACCAAATACTGATAAACGATATGGGCAAGAAAATATACAGCAGTATTGGAATAACTCAAAATCCATTTGAAAATCCTTTCAGAGTGCAGCAATACCCACGCGAGCAACTTCACATGATCCACTGGTTCGAAAAAAAGGATGCTCTACTCTGTCAGTTCCGAAAGCTTTCAACAGCAAGCCAGATAAGTTAATTGAACTTTAATCCTTCTAATGCTGCTGCAAAAAGCTAAGAACTCAGAAAGTCAATAAAATGAAATGAAAGCCAAAAAATGTTCAAGTAGCTGCACATAATTGAATGATGATGATGATGATGATGATGAGCAAAGATGAAAGTTTAATGCAGTGGCATCTGATTTAAATATCCAAATGATTGTTTCGGTAGATTGTGTAAACAAAGAAGAAGAACATGTACAAGGTCAAAGAACCGTTGTAATGATTTATTACCTCATATTCTCTAGGCCATGCTCTTCTAAAGCATTCTAAAGTCAAAAAGTGTACAAGTGAATTGCATGGAAAAGATCTCCTGCCTCTAGAGTTCCATATTTAAAAAGGAAGCCCCTTTTAAATCACTGCTTTATCTAAAATAAGAGAACCTGAAAGACTTAGGCAGACTTGCCTGTGGAGGATGAGAGAGTGCCATACTCATCAGCCCTCTCAAATCTTACATCATTAGACTACAAGAAAACAAGGTGGTTCATCATTTTATGGTTATGGTACAATGGTTGGGTGGAACAAGGACAAATGACTCCGAATGCCTCCAAGGTAAGGGTACTGAGGGTGACCGATTTGTTGGGTTGATTGATAGCCTACTGGAAGACCAAGTACCCAGAATGACACGTTCTCTCTAATTGTTGAATTATGCAACAAAGTGGATTTGTCGGGTATGTTCTTGGAGACTACTGACAGGGAGAAGTGAGAAGAGGTAGGGTGGACATCAAACAGGTGTACCAATTATAAGTAAACAGCCCACAGCATAGCATGGGTGGGGGGGCCTTGTTTGGGGAGGTTATAGCCACGATTCAAATTTTCTCCATCTTGGTTGAGGGCCTGAAGGAGTTTGTGTAATGGGCTATTTATGGGTGTGCTTTGGGTGCTATTTGGTGTCAGGTTTGTAGCGAGTAGACTTTTTTGTAATGGTGGGTAGTACCCTATAGATTCTCTTGTTTTTGTTTCTTCCCTTTTTCTCTCTCTTTTCTCAGCTGTAGGCTGCTCTGTTATCCTGTGACTCTTTTTTACCCATTTCATTCCCTCTAATGAAATGAGTAGTGGCCATGCAACCATTGTTCAAAATAAATAAATAAATAAATAAAAGGTAGTTTCATATTCAAACCTACTTATATTTATGCCCATAAGTTTTTCTTGGAGTAAATACATATAGTTCCCAATTGACAAACTAACAGTATTGCAAGCAAATAAATCACATATTTTCATACCACCGAACGTACAATAGTGTCTTAATCAAACAAGAGATGAACTAACATGGATGAACTTTATTAAATAGAGGTATCATGAAGCATCTCATAGCGGACAGATGGCAGCCTGCTTTCAACATAACAGAGGGCTCCAGGGCCATGGACAGAGACTCGAGAAGTTTGCATTATAATAGTACATTTCAAACATGCATTCTATTCAATATATCCATTATATTGAAATACGTAAAATGTGTATGTACATGCGTGTCTTTCAAATTTGCGTTCTATTCGATAAACCTATTATACTGAAATATGTAAAATATGTGCCACTCAAACTTGCATTCTCTTCAATATACCGATTATACTGATTATATGTCTGTGTTCACGTACCCATTATGCTGAAATATGTAAAATATAATGTATGTTCAGTTAACAAATATACAAGAATATGTATGTGTGTTTCAAGTCTGCATTCTATTCAATATACCCATAATACTGAAATATGTAAAATATTTGTGTCTCAAACTTGAATTCTATTCTATATACCCATTATACTGAAATACGTATAATATGTCTGCATTAACGTACCCATTATTCTGAAATATGTAAAATATATGCATGTTTGGGTAACAAACATAAAAGAAATGTATGTATGTTTCAAACTTGCACTCTATTTGATATACCCCTTATAGTGAAATACCTAAAATTATATCTGTGTATATACCCATCATACTGAAATATGAGTGTATGAATGCAGAATACGTTTGTGGGTAACAAACCATTGTATGTACATATATACATGTACGCATGCCCACACAAGTGCACTTTCAGATTGTCAATGTTCATATCCATGGCATATATTTCTAGGCATTGAATTCTCTACAAGCTATCAAAATAATATTGAAGTGGTTGGAGTCTTAGTATCCATCAGAATGCATCAAAGATTCATTCTGACATTGTGTAAAGGATGTTTTTGACTCTTTGTACTAGGTTCTTATCTGACGTTTCTTTATTGTGTACTTTGAAGTCTTTGTACATAGTCTGTAGCTTTTGATTCATTATCTCAATGAGTTGGGTGGGACCACCCCTTCCATTTTAATCATTAAAAAGAACGTGTTGGTCATTTTGAAAGATTAATCAGAAATAAAAAACAGTGGAAAGCTCGGAAGTGGCCTGACATCATAACTTTAATCATGCAGTGATTCAGTGGAATAATCACAACAGTTTAAGATATATTACTGACCTTACTAGAAGCTCGAGGCTGTAAAATAAGACCTCTGCTAACTTCCCTAGTGAGACCTCTTCTATGTTCTCTGTTTTCTGCAGTGGTCTCCTGTTCCTCATGGTTATGGGCCTGATAGCCCTGATGTGACCTTCCATTTGGGAACCTAGACAACCTTCTGCCCTCCGTAGTTAGCCTGAGACTGATTCCAGTGGATCTATGCTCACTTTTTTGAATTACACCGGTTTGATTACTACTGGTTGCTTTGCCCTGATCTTTCTTTGAAAACTGTGCAGCAGCAGCCCTTGCCCCAGCTATTGCAGCACTAACACTAGATGGTGTCTCCACTGTGGATGTATTAGAGCTGCTGAAGTATGAGGCAAGATATCCTGGCCTCAGTGACAAAGGATCTTGGGGATCTGGCAGTGGAAACTTCACTGGTTGAGGGCATTGCACAGGGCAAAGACCTCTTACTGCTGCCTCATAGATCTATTCCAAAAAGGCAAGAGGTAGATGCAACTGTTACAGCACCCAGCTAGAATAAAGGCATAGAAAAATATGCAAGGAAAATTTTTCCTTAAAATAAACAGCAGACTTAGTAGGGTACCTTTTTGTCCAGGTTATAAACACCCTGATAACCCCGCATTTCAAATGGAACTAACAATGTCTGCATTGAGTAACAGAAAGTAAGTTGAACAAAAATCTTATCGTATCAAGCTCTTAAAGTCTGAAAGGTTGTGTAATGTAAAGGTAATTTTCATCATTTAAAAATGAACATGATTGGCTGTTATTTTTGAAGGGCAAAAGAACCCTTTCAAGTATTAAAGCTCTCTGATCTATAGAAGAAAAGTTTACTGAATGGTGCGCAAATGTACCTGTGGGTTCTGACAGAGCCAGCAGAAGTCTGTCTGGCCTTCTAGCCTTACCTGTGACCAACAGTCACATTGGTTAGACCAAAACCAAAACAAAGTAGTTTCTTCTCAGATTAAATATGACCATACAAAGACAATTTCAGAAAGAGAGATAATAAAACTGAGATCCCACCGATTCAGGTAATGCCTCCCAACACACCAGCTCTTCCTTTTTAAGACAGCCTACCACTTCAACACAACCTGTAATGAGAAACATAGTCAATTAGTTGCACAAGATTTTCACAGAGATTTTTAAACAGCAATGCATTTCCAAGTTATAGAGCATATCAAATCAATTGCTTTGTTTCATAAAACATGCACACTATTGGGATGAAAATGGATTGCTTATGTGACAACTTTTCCATATCCACATCAATTAGTTGGTTTTATTCGGCAGCTTTAAAAATGGACGAGGATATCAATCAGAAAATAAAATATAAGCCAGCAACTGCTTTTAACAAATACAGTTACAGTTTGGATTTTGATAATATCCAGATCGGTTTTCAAATAACTAATATCCGAATATCATATTGCTTCAAGCATAGTCATATATGAGTCTAATGTATAATAAATTTGAAGGGAAAAATCAAGAAAGTATATTAACAAACCAGCATTTAAAATAAGCAGAAAAACATATGCAAAAATTAAAAATTAAATACATTATAAAGATTGATAAACAACCATATTTTATGTGGATACTCCTGTTCTTATCCAGATAGCAGAATCTGTTTAAAGACAATGAATATCTAGATCACCATTCAGATAGTGCATTAACATCCATAACCATATCTTAACCTGTTAGAGGTTTTAGAAAAAGAAAATCCATATATGCGCTTTGTAATTTGTACATGGCATGTAAATGTGTATTTATGTATGAACCTACATATGTATCTACATCTTCATGTATGTATGTGTATATATACCACAAATGCATGTGTGTATGACCAATATGAGATATGGGAATGGTATACAATAAGTTTTCAGCTTCTAGCATGCCAGATATCACAGCACCCCTCCATATTCACTAATTTCCTTGTTATGTTCAAGTTAAAAGATTTGTGGACTTGATATTAATAACAATTGTGATAATATAATTAAAACCTACATCCAGTCTAATCATCAACTTGAACATGCTCCATCTACACATACGAACATAAAAGTGATCCACGTACTTCACCCCATAATGCTTAGCAGGCCACATATGCAGTCGTACTATACTAATTGAGCCACATACATGGCTGCATATGGCTAAGGGACTTTTCAGCTGATATACAGTATGACCACATATAGTGACCACATAAAATGCGGTGCAGCTAGGGTACTACACTGCATATGCGGCTGCAAATGCAGCCTCATGCACTACATTTTAAAACACTATATATTTTTTTAGATGCTTATTATAGCTTTTCCTTAGCCTTTCAAATTGATTTTCGTTTGTGCACTTAATTATTATCATAATTAAATTTATATTCTTTTAAAATTTTGCAAATCACTATTTACTTTGCTTAATCATCTTTGAGATGGCCATCATATACTTCTGAATCATTCATATAAAAAGGGATAATAAATTGTTCCATTCATGTGATCTTTCTATTAGTTGTGCTCTTATTATGGCATTCTTCTACACGTGTTATGTAGGGAAAGAAAAGACCAAAGAGGAGTCCATCTACCAGATAAGTGATTCGTAATCTATCAAAAACAAACCCTTATTTGTTTATATTGATAAGCAAGTCTATGATTTATTTTTGTTTAATTATTTTAGAGGTAGATAGATAGGATAATCTACAACAATACAGCTCTAATAGTTAGATATATTTCTTCCGAAAGAAAATTAAATATAATTTTAATCAAAATAAATACAGAGTTTTAGTAGATAGTTTTTGTCTTTGAGAGCATGCATATCTTGCCCCCCCCCCCCCCCCCCCCCCCCCAAAAAAAAAAAAAAAAAAAACTCTCCAAAGGAAGTTTATTGTTCCACACCTAGCATCCCTGCCATATTTTTCCAAAAAAGAAGATTAAATAAACTTTATTAGGTCAATGAAATAAATATATACAGTTACTGCTGGAACTTAGTGTAGAATATCTTTCATGCTGCTAGAATGAAAAACCTCATCACCTATGAGAAATCAATGAGTAGATTTACTTGCTTTTTTTCCCACTTCATCTTACATACTGATCGCTTTTAAAGTTTGGTGTTTCTCTCATGTTTTCAGAAAAAAATATTTATAGCAAGATGAAATTTTGGCAAAGAACATTTCTAAAATGAGAATGAACCATAAAAAATTTGAGCAGCACTTTGCAACCAAGTGCATCTAACATCATATCTCACACTTGAAATATGCCCAACGTCCTTGAGTTATTTAAAATGGTAAGGAGAGTCTCACTAAATCCTAAAATCTATATATGTGTTCTAGTGTCTTATGTGAAAGCTTTCCCATTCCCAATATATACCCCTCCTAGAATTCCCCTATGATAACTAAAATATATATTTCCTCCCAAAATACGCTTAGAATATTTTAGTCTCGACTAATGGGATCCCTTTTAACCATCGCATTCCCAAAATACACCTCTCCCAGATACCCCTATGATAACTAAGACATATATATTTCCTGTCAAAATACCTTTATAATGTTCTATTCTCAATAGATGGATCCCTTCTAACCATCTCTAGCCGGGCCCCAAGTAAATTACCCTACTTTGGTTTTTGTCACTGGTTGAAACCCTTACAAGTGGGATGTAATAGCGCTGTTAACTTTAATTTTTGTCACTGGTTATACCAATTAGAACTCTTGACAAACAGGATGCATTCTAAATTTATCCATATGAAGTTGCGATATTCAACCAGATTTTGAGTGCATCACGAAACTCCCTCCAACAGACCCCCCCCCCCCCTTCTCACCGATTCAAGAAAAGATCTTCACAAGTTCGGACAGTGTTTTGCTTGGTTACACTAATCACACTTTGCATCATTGGCCTTGTGAGTTTATTAAAAAATAGGTATATTTGTTGTTTTTTGAGAATATGGTGGTTACAGCACTACTAATGTTTGCACCCGAGACCCCTCACTTGGAGAGGAAAATAGCAACCAGCTAAGCTAACAGCTGTTGGTCAAAGGTAGAATTAGTTGGAGATATTAGTCATCATGAGAATGAGACCAGGGACATGCAAAGGTTTGGATTCTTGAGGTAAGCTAGACATCCCAAAATTGATGTCCTTTTTTGGTGAGAGTTTTTGCACGCATTGAAATGAGAAGACAGACAAAGAGAGAGAGAGAGAGAGAGAGAGAGAGAGAGAGAGAGACTTATCCTAGGATAACCAGATACTGACATGGACATGGACCTAATATTTATTATAGAATATCTGATACACTGATAAGTAATCTGAAAGTTAGAACTACAAAGTTACACATGCAAGATGTCTAACATGGCATATGAATTATGACATAATATTTTGAAAGACTATAGCATCTACAGAATTATATGGATTGAGTATCCATAAAGCACTCTATTGGCCATTTAGTGTATATAGTGTTTGACATGAATTTCTATGCATCATACATCTCTTTTTCTAAATTGTTGCATCTTGGCCATCCACAAGAGATAATAGTATATGGCAACAGGGATTCACATGATATTCTTACTAATTATGGATTTTATTGATTGCTTTATACTTAGAAATATCTTTTTTGAGGTTAATGGAGATTATGGTTTTAAATTTTCTTTTTATGACCAGAAGTCATCTTACTCAAAATGGTGTAATAGATCAAATACTATTCTACAATAATCTCTATATATTTCCATATTTTAAATTATGGTTTTAAATCTTCATTAAAAATTTTTCTTTTTTGCAACTATATCTACCAATTTATTACAACTAATATACTTTGCTGTTAGCATATATTATCGATTATTAGTTATCGGAATCACATGCATAAGCACGTGGTGTTATAACTAGTCTACATAAATTGATCAACAAATTGTATTGTATAATAAGCAAAGAAAAAAGGCAAGAATAAATCATTTAACCAATAAAGACAAACCACAAGCACAAAGTAAAACAAAAGCACACTTCCTATTGCTATACTACTTTTTCTACTAATACCATCATCAAAACACCGAAGTCCAAAATACCCTAAAATCCACTGTACCATCATCAACTGCTAGGTCTATGAAAGAATCAAGCATATTTGGATCCTTCCACAGAAACTCCATTGAAGTTATCTTACTCGTATGCACCCTCCTACTCACAAGGGCCATCTTGTTATATATAGCTAAGCAATATAAATATGCATTTTAAATTGACATCCTCAAATGGTGGAAAAAGTTTAAGTATAGGCATCACTAATACACTTAACATATTTATGATATATATATGATATATTATTAAT
>JAOXJJ010000819.1:7619349-7646910 GCA_025769935.1 Phoenix roebelenii
ATTACATTAATATTATACTATATCATATATTTATGTATTAATACATATTATATTTTATTATGCTCTATTATATAATATTGGTAATGTTCTTTATGGTCATTTTGTCGCACAAAAGTACTTTCTCAGTTTGTTTACCAAACACATGTTAAAGTGCCACAGCACTTTATAAATGTAGTTACCAAATAGCAAACAACTTTTTATAAACGCTCTACTTCCCAAAACTCTATTACTAATAGTTCTCCCAAACATGGCCTTAGATTGGGTCGGTTTAACTAGGTTGAATCAATTAAACCAGTACTGGTTTTCAGATATATGTTACTAAACGAGAATATCTTCATATTACGGAGAAGAATTTTGATTACAAATATTACTAGCTAAATGTTTTACTTGATAAATAATTTATTCTTGTCCCACCGGTGGGTGTACTTTTGAGTGCAGATACTTTGTTTTTTTTATTTTTTTATTTTTTTTAGGGGTGGGGGTGGGGGTGGTTATTTTTTATTATATTCTATTTCTAGGGATCTCTATCCGGGGACTGTTTTTTATCCACCAACGAGCTGACCCACACTGACACCAAATGCCGCAACAATTCCTGTGCAACAAGCCAGAACCAGTCCGCCCTCCCAAACAGTCCGGGCCCCACCACCCACTCGCGGCTCCCAGCTCCGTATCGCCCAATCGCTGCACTGTGGACCCCTCCAGATAGATCAACCTAAATACCCAACCCTTCCTATCCAATCAACGATGAAACGGTCACAGATAAATGATTCTCTGTGACAACGCCGTCACGAGATCCAATCTCAGCCCTCCAATCCGTGTTTCCCATTCTCACTTAGGTTAGCAACCTCGCTCGTATTCTCCCCTTCTCTTCCCCTTTCTCTGTCACGGCCGAATCCCATCGGGAAAAAAAAATTCTTTCTCTCGGCTGCTCGTTCTCTGCGCGCAGAAAGAGCAGAGAGAAAGGGAGAGAATCTTCTTTTCCGCTCCAAAAGGGGAATCTGAGCGAAAGAAACCCTAATCGATCGATCGAGCGAGCGAGCTAGAGTCTGTAGATAGAGAGAGAGAGAAACATCGAGTGGAATGTGCGAAAAAGTCTTTATCTCGGCGACGCAAAGAGGCCGGCTTCTTTCGTCCCCTTCCCCCTTGGAATCGTAGAGCTTTTGGGCGGTGGGAGCGAGGAGAAAGGTAAGATTTTTGTTCTTATTTGGTTCCGATTTGGGAGGGGTTTTGATCAGTTGCGGGGAGGGGAAAGGAGGGGATGGATCCGGCGGTGTTGGATGGTATCATACATCGGCTTCTGGAGGTGAGAGGGACCAGGCCGGGAAAGCAGGTGCAGCTCTCGGAGGCGGAGATCCGCCAGCTGTGCCTCGTGTCCAAGGAGATCTTTATGCAGCAGCCCAACCTCCTGGAGCTCGAGGCGCCCATCAAGATTTGCGGTAAATTCCGAGACCTGTGTCTTGAGTTTTTAAGATCTGGGTGCGGGCCAATTTGGTTGCTTGGAGTTGGGTTTTGTTTATCTTTGATCTTGGAGAGGGACAAAAGGTCCGGTTTTTAATCGAATTTGTGCCTTAAAGCACCAGAGTCTACGATCCACTCCATGCTATTTGCGTGATTGAAAATAATAGGAACTGTCTTTAGGTAAGTGAGGGATTAAAATTTTGGTTGCTGCTTGGGATTTATGACATATTAGAGGGATGATATAGAAGAAGGACCTTTGAAACTTGGAAATTGAAATCTAAATTGCTGGTTCTATAGTCATTAGTTCGATCCCTGTATCTCATCTGCATCCATGAAACCTTTGCTGAATATGCCCAAATCATTAGAAATTCTCTCTTTTCTTATTATACCACTAGTCAGCTGGGAACTTAATTCCTTCTCATTTAGTAGCCATGTGCCCTTTCACTTCCTACCATTTTAAGCCTACAATATAACTAGCCTTATCATTATCATGTATGTTTTCTCTTTGTAATATTATTGAGCATATGCTGTATCAATTCTTCATGGGACATTCTCATCAATCAACCTATCATTCTCTTTGCATCTCAATTTATGTTTCACTCTTTTGCTCTACAAATTTTCTAACTAAAGTTGCACTCTTGTATTATCTCGATTTGATTCTTTGTCAGACTTAATTTATTCTTTTACTCATTATTGTCAACTCTTATTATCTTGCTTTATCTCTTAAGCATATTTTTACACCTGTGGGTGAACTTGAATATCAACAATCAAAGAATATCTAGCATATACATGATGGTTAGGTTTTTATGTCCTCTCCTATTTTAAGGTGTATTAAAGGGTGTCCTATTGCACGAGGCTCCCACTATTGTAGGGCCTAGGGAGGGTCAAATGTATGCGGCCTTTCTCTATATGTAGAGGTTGTTTCTGTGTTTTGAACCCATGACATCGAGATCACAATAGAGCAACCTTACTATTGTACCCAAGCCCGCCCTCTATTATTGTTGGTGTATTACCATGGAAAACTCTTTTCCTCAAACATATCATCGCTTCATTGTTTATCAGGTAAGGTTTTCCTGCCAGCTCTTATTGTGGCTGTATTACCATGAAAACTCCCTGCCTTAAAACCTATTGTTGCTCCATTATACATATCAATAGTACTTTAATTTCATAGGTTCTGTTACGGGGGGTTCTCCGAATTTAGTCCCACATCGACCGTGTAGCGGGAAGGTCTGTGCCATATAGTGGGGGGCTCAATAACCCTTCCCTTAGAAGGCGCCTTTTGTGGGGCAAAACCGTGAGGGATCGTAAGTCTCTCCCCGCGTGCGCTGGACGCTGCAGGCCGGAGCAGCCCAGAGCGGACAATACCTCCTGGGGGACACTTTCTCTTCTGCTGCTCGGGTCGGTGGGGACTATGCTGGTGACGGGGTGCGAATCCCGCATCAGATGGCGCTAGGAGGGCCTCGGCCCTTCGCCTATCCAGCAAGGAGCTGATCCGGGCACAGGATCTCCCCGCTGGGGGGGCTGTGTTACGGGGGGTTCCCCGAATTTAGTCCCATATCGACCGTGTAGCGGGAAGGTCTATGTCATATAGTGGGGGGCTCAATAACTCTTCCCTTAGGAGATGCCTTTTGTGGGGCAAAACCGTGAAGGATCGTAAGTCTCCCCCCGCGTGTGCTGGACGCTGCGGGCCGGAGCAGCCCAGAGCGGACAATATCTCCTGGGGGACACTTTCTCTTCCGCTGCTCGGATCGGTGGGGACTATGCTGGTGATGGGGTGCAAATCCCGCATCAGGTTCCAATATATTTTTTGTTTACATGCCCCACTAGAAATCTTAGTATATTATTTTTTATATTTTCTGTAAGGAGAAAATATGTATGCCTTTAGGTTTTTGCAATGGTTCTCTTTCAAGATTTGTATAGTAAGTGTTTTCAGCCATATATTTAAAAATGAACTCTTTATATAGGTTACTGGGTAACTGGAAATGCAGGTCAAAAGTGTAGGATTGTTTTAATTTTCCAAAAGACCGTATCCTATTCCAAACTCCTCTCATTTTCTTCTTCTCTCTATTCATCGCCATAGTCATTCGTCATCGGGCCATGAGAAGAGCCAGAAATGTAAAAAAGAACTAATCCATGCACACTCTTGGATAAAATCAACATCCATTCCTCTTTGGTGTTTGATGTAAAGAGAAAGAGCCCATATGGCTGATAGATGCGTTAAGGTACTAGCATTTGGTGACAACTTGCATAACAATGTTTTTGTGTCCAGCCAGTCCAACCCCACCATCTTGAGCCACTTGGGACCGCCTCTGCAAAGATCAATGCATCATACTACACGGTCTTTATGTAGGAGTCTTTTGACGAGAGCATCCATCAGCCGAACTGTGCTGCCTATCTCAATGGTGCCCAACAACATAATCTCTTAAGTGCACCGATGGACTTGTAGTCCAAGAGGTGGTAGGGTCATCAGGGCAAGAATTATGGAGGCTAACAAGGTCGTGTGGTGGATGTTCTTAGTAGTTTAGGTCCTTGCCTGGAACTCGGACTCATTGCTGCCACCTTTGAGGCACTCCGACTTCTTCATGGATATCATGTAGAGATTGGGAGCTTGTATGACTCCCGGCCAGCAGAGGTTGAGGATGGCCAGACTTTGGTAGTCATCCCGCAACCTACTGGTGGAGAGAGGAAGGGAAAAAACAATTGGTTGCCAATCAATTTTATAGTAGTTTCCCATAATGCCCCCGATTAACTAATGGTCCAAATCCGTTTGCCTAAAAAATGAAATATAACATAGGTGGCAAAATCCATGCCCTTAATATATTATGCTTTAGGTGGTGTTAATCTTGTCGTTTGGAAATAAATTTTGATTGTTCTTGATTGGTTGTCAAAATATTCCAGTCTTTTGAACAATTGTTTTAGGTAAATTGGCAATTGGCATTTTGGACTACCCTTTTGGTTTCTAATCACTTAATGGAAGTGCACTAGTTATATATTTTGGTTGGTCGGAAAGTGGAGATAGTTTCATCCTGAACTTCTTAGGTTTCATATTCACCAGCATGTTGCTCTTACATGTTTATAAATTCAAAACCCATTGAAAAAGTAGGTTTGCCTTTGTTATTTTTATGTCTTTGTCATCATTAAAGGATGAATATTAGGCTGCTTTTCGGAGAGTCGTCAGCATACTTAACTTTATTTTGGGCTATGGATTGAGTGCATCCTTGATATTATATCTTCTTAATATCTTTAGCAGCTTTTGTTTTTTTTTGTGTTGCTTTTTTGTAATAATTTTCTTTAGAAAATTTAGCAGCTTGCGGATATAGAAGGATCTTATGAGAGTTTAGATGCTATAAGTGAGGTCTCCTACCAAGGAAATTAGAGAATGGAAGGAACAGAGAAGAATGAAATCCTATTTTTTAATGGAAATGGTTGGGGTGATCTTGATTGTTCGCAAGCATTTTGATGAGGTTGTGATGCTCTGCAATCATTTTTCTAGTTTTGAAGAATGAACTATAGTTTTCAATTAATTTCTCCTTTTATATAGAATATGGTGAATCTTGGTGTTTTCTAGTAGTTCCATTGTTGACTTGATCATGATGTAACTTTATTCTTAGATTTGATTGAAAGAAATGGGATCTAGACCTTCACCTTGAGATTGATTGTCAAGATTTTCATCAATCTGATATTGAACCATAACGATTTGGCATTAGGAGTTTAAGATTTGTTGTCAAGTTATTGAATGCGGATTGCGGCAAGTGTCTCCAAACACATGAATTGCTTAAAGACACAAGGCATTCTATGATGGAGATGCAAATGGAGTCGATATATAAGGTTGAAAAACTTTTGGTTTAAAAATAAAGGAAAGGAGCAATTTGGTAGTGAGTGATCCTTTAACTAAAGATCCTCCTATTGAAGATTAACAAACCAGAGATTGTTCTATGTAGGAAAAGTCCTGAAGTTGAAGACCCAAAGGTTGGTGATCTCACATCAGTTGATATACTAGTGAAATAGAAGATAAATTGTTGCATTCTTTAGTATTTGGTGAGGCTCCAAAGTTGTTGATTCTTAGAGAAAGTTTTTTGACACATTTAATCATGCCAAGTAGGACCTCATGCAACTGTGGATTGAGTGTTTTGAGATTAATGATTTAGAGCCACTAGGTTGTCATTCTAATGGCCTAGTGTCTGCATATCTTGGAGATCCATTGGCTTAACAAGTATGTAGGCTTCATCACCATGATTTTGGGATGAGACTAATTACCAAAGTGTTTAGCCAACTATATGGGCTGGCATGTTGAACCTTTGCGTGCCATCCATCTCTTGTAAAAGCTCTGTTTGGTGGTATTGCAAGATTTTCTAGAGTCCTCATAATTGCAATTAGTTTTAGATTTGGTTTTCCTATTGTGATCCCTAACTTTTTGAGTTTGACCGTACTATCTTCATTAGTTTGAAACACTTTGCGATAATAGTCTAACCTAGGAAGCACTTATTCTTCACTAGCTATTGCTGCATCCAATATGTATCGCATGCTGATACATATAGGTTATAACCCTGATACTTGTAGAGGTTTTCAATTGGTTGGTCGGGTCAGGTTTGGGTTGAGTTGAGCTCATATATAAGGCCCTATGGGCCTAACCCCCTAGGGTTTAGAATGCATGATCCAACCCGAGTTGCAGCCAATCCAGAGCTGGTGGTTGATACCTCGGTGGAGAGGTGGAGAGAGAGGGTGGCAGTGGTTGGTGTCTTGGCGGAGAGGTAGAAGTGGGGATGGTGGCGACGGAAGAGAGGGTAGAGATAGAAGGTGGTTGTGGAACAAGAGGTAGGACAAAGAGAGTAGGTGGCAATGGCAACTGTCAATTAGAATATGGAACTAGGAAAAGCAGGGGCAAAGTTGGAGGATGGAGAGCAATACCTGTGAGAACTCGAAAAGAGCTACTGAGTGGCCAGTAAGAGCTGACGAGATTCCCGATGGAGAGAAGTTAGAGAAGAGTTCAGAGGGGTGGGGAGAGAGAATACTTGGGAGAGGAGTGGGCCTGGGGAGGCTGCTAGGGGTTAGACACTGCCCTTCTCATCTTTCTGTTGATTATGAGCCATTGAATCAAATATCTAGTGGTTCATATTCACCCATCACTGGACATATATTTTTTAGAAATTATAAAATCTATACCCTCAACCAATGGGTTGGGTAAGGTGGATTGAGTATAGATCGGGTAAACGAGTCTGGATCACGATTGCGACCCCTAGATGCATGTCCCAAATGGAAAACAAGCATCATGAATTCTTTATGACTAAATGAGGTTTGAATACTTAAGTATTGATAGAAAACTCCTGCAATTATGCCATAATACTCTAAACTGTCAGCAGTTAACCGGGTTTAATTAATTGTGTTTCATACCCACATTTGCACCCAATATGGTAAACAAATTTCTGCTGGCCTCCATCCTCTCCTGTGCCGCAGTATCTTGTGCCCTACCTAATAAAAGAGGGAAGAAAGGGAGAGAAGAATAATCAAGAAGCGATGGCTGTAGTGGATCATTGCAGCAAAAGACCATGATACACAAAACTGTTTGTGTGCATTTCTTTTTCCTTTCCTTTCTTTGGACTTCCTACAGAACCCTTTGTTTCCCCTTTATTCTCCTTTAGCATGACTAAAAGCCTTTTTTCCTTTGGATGCTGACACTTCTCCCCTTTCTTCACCTGTCTTCACGTGATGGGGGCCATTCATGGTGAGATGAGTGGTCTCAAGATTTGCCTTGGTATATCTTCATTATATCATATCGATATCTCATATGCATGTCTGTGCTTAGAGTTTAATTCTTAACCTCTACATATTTGTTCCTTCACCTTATCCTCAGAGTTCTACAGCATATTCATGCCTACATTCTGACATTCGCATCTTTGCTAATTTTGTATTATGTGTTTTGTCTCTTCTTGCTGCTCAGCATTTTGTAATTACATGCATCAGTTATATAATACCCTAGAAGCCCTTCCACTTCAACTCATCTAGTTCTACTAGATAAGTCTTCATCTATCTCCTCCTTCTCTTGTAAAGCAGTTCCAAAATTATAGTGTGGTATCTCCTGATTGTCAGTACTAACTTGAGCCCTTTTTCTCATATCCATTTTCTTTAGCATGTTTCCCATGCTTATTCTACTACCTTTGAGGTTCCTACCCTATCAGACATTCATTTACTATTCCAATTTAGCATTTCTGTTGCTTCTCCTCTCAACATCTAACACTATGCCATTGTCAGATAATGTACATTGTGGTACACTATTCCTGAATATCGACATTAAAATTAATCTATGACTAGTGTTGATGGAATGAGGGATATATAAGCCTTGTCTTAGCTTTAGGCCCAATCCACAAGGCCCACAACTATTTCTGACGCTTATCACTATCCTAGCATACATGCCTTTGTTGATATCAATTTGTTGTTTGTGCACAGCTTTTTTGTCCTTAAAGTCCAAAAAATCACCTTTCCTACATTCAATATTACAAAGCTTTCTCCAAGCTCATAAAGAACATGAACTTCCTATTAATTATCTTGAGGACAAAGTTGCCTATATTGTCAACCTTCCTAGTCTCATAATTCTAGTGCCCTCAATTATAGGAAGGTTTCTTTTAAAAGGAAACTCCCAAAAAATAACAAAATACCGAGAGCTGACACTTGCAGCTGACACCCCAAAACTAAAGTGCCCAGGGAAAACTTTATATAGCATTAGGAAAAAAATCATAGTATTGTTGTTCAACATAGATCAAACAAATGAAACCTCTTTAAACTTGGTTACCATAGTTCCAATCAATTATTTTGTTGTATATAAGCATACTTGCTGCTTGTGACAAAAAGTGAACACAAGAGGAGAGACTTCATATCATGATGAAAAAGCACTCAGAAGGTATTATAAGGAACAAGTCTATGCATGTATGTGGGAGCATGTGTTTGGATACATATACAAATGTATGTATGTATGCATGTATATTTACATATCTCATACAAACAAGTTTATTTCATTCATACAAATACCATCCATCATCGAATACAAATACTATGGTTATTTTCACTTATACAAATACAAACACAATCAATGGCACTGCAATGACCATGATGCACTTCTAATGGTTTTTCTTTGGGGTTTTGGTGTGCTAGCATATAGTGGCCGTTATTGGCATGGGCTATAAACATGCTTGCAACATTATTGAAATTATTCTGGTAGCATTGTAGTGACAGTTACTTTGTAGATTTGGACAGAAGCACATTAGGTTCAGTTATAGAGATAACTAGTGCCATTTACAACATCATATGTGATCCATACCTCATGACTCTGTCAAAATTATTAATGTGTGTATCATGAATCCCTTTGACAAATATCCACTTTAGGTTCATTCATTGATAATAAGATAATAATGTTTTTGATCACATAAAGCATACTTACAAGATAATAGTTTTATAGGTAAATAAATCCTTTTAGATATGTCTCATTTCATCATTTGGACACTGACATATAATTGTGAATAGAAAAACTCATTTGCCATGCTTTGCGGATATTTAACACTATTTTTTTTTCTTGATCACCGTTCATGTGCATACAAGCAGGTGAGGTTGTTCATGGGTAGGTCAGGATTGATGACAAAGCTGGTTTGAGGAGGTAGAACATCTTGCTTTCCAGGCTTACCAAAGAATAACTATAGGTAGCTTTAGTGTGACATATTATTGACCAGATAGCATATTTTGTGGCTAATGGTGCAAATACTTAGTTAGCAAAAGAAATTATAGCTAGAGATGATAAGAAGGAATATAGAATTGGGTGATCGAGGATGATTTGATTTCTTTTCCTCACCTCAAAAATGCTCATACTTCTTATGCATTGAAGCTTAGATCTTAGTGAATACTATAAAATGATAACCATCCTCGTGAATTGTTTGGGGCCCTTCATCTGCATGAGTCCTAATTATAATTGAACTTACATACTAAGTTATCAGGAATTGCAATTGCATTGTAGTTGGTTTGTTTCTATTGTTAACTTTTTATTTTAACCACAACAGTTTCTAGAGCTTGCTCTTAAGTTTGGTGGTAGAGTTTGGTAAGCTACATCTATTTTACTGTTTGATGGTGACTAGGCTCTCAGTTAAGGGTGTCCACCTGTGGATTAGCTTCTTGAAGATGGGAAAGGCGATTCCCACCAAATTGCTGAAGAGAGGTCTCCTTTATTTAACACCGTGGTTGAACTTGTAGATGTAGGAACAGCCAAACTAAGATTGGAGAGCTCTGGATGTTTAATGAATGATATGGCTGAATTGAGACCAAGTAAATCTAATGGGATTTTGTTGGATTGCTTAGATGTTTAATAAAAAGGTTTACTAATAGGTGCAGTTGTGGAATACTGGGAAGAAAATTTTATGAATAGGGATATTTTAGGAATGACAGCATGAAAGCTTTAACAAATGGAAAAGCTTAAGTTTTTAAGCTGCACTTGGTAGAACATGAAGATTATATTTATCTTTATTTATTTGGTTTTGGAGTTTTAAAAATATAATTTGATTTTGGATATGCTTGGTTAGTTAAAAATGGAAATCTATCGACTTGCACTTTTTGCTATAAATCTGATGTTTCAGATCGGAGCTGATACGTCGTTGTTATTACTTGGAGATGAGTTGGGACTCTTCTTTCTCCACACAAGTAGGATAAGGACATGATCAAGGTTCGCCGAACTAGTATCGTCTCCGGTACTGGCCGGCGACTAGTTTAGCACGGTACAGGTCTATACCGTGCTGTTTCGGGATGTACCAATGTGGAGAGAAAGGTGGTACCTCTTCGGCATTGCAGCGTCGTTCAGCATTGTCGTCGAGCGCCAGGAACGGATGTTCCTAGGGTTTCGAGGGAGGGGAATGAGTGCAGCAATCAAATCAGGAAAAAAGCTAGAGGTGCTGTGGGATTAGGGCGACTTATATACTAAACTATGTCGGGAGCTGATTGGTCTAGTTTTGTGCTCCTCGAACCGGTTTGTTCAAAATTCTTTGGATATGATTATATGAAGGTCTCACCTCAAGATATTTATAAATTGCAATTCTTGTTGGGAATATATGCAGGAGCATTTGAGCTTGCAAGTCAATTGTCAGCTTTGTCTCAAGTCCATCGCCATACATCGTGGGACATTTGATATTAATTAACATGGTTATAATGGACGATAAATTTGGCATTCCGTATTATAGAGTGTTGAGTATAACTACAAATATCTTGTTTGTGCTGGCCGAGTGGCAACAAAATTCAATTTAATTAAATTATGATTTGCACATGGATAACAACAAAACTAAATTAAACTTTAAACAGATAATGCTTTTTTAGAAATCTTATTATGTTAGAATATAACTTAACATTTTTGTATTTTTAAGTTCTAGATCTATTAAATATCCGAACACAACCCTAAATAGTTCTTTTTGTGAAGGACTATAGATGCTGAGCTGGTCTGATGGAGCTTTTTCATCAGGTTTTGAATGCTACAAGTTGGCTTTGCTTACTAAGGAAAAGATAGAATAGAGAGGAGATACTAGAATAAGAGATAAAAGAAAGTAGTGAAGAATGAGGAGAAAATAAAATTGATCACAAACTCTTTTGGAGCCAAAAGATACTTTATTCTTACCTTGATCTGAAAAAATAAAATCCTATCTATCGCCAATACCTTCTTTTATTCTGTCATCATTCTATTCTAAGCAATTCCAAACCCTAATTGTTGTGTTTGTTGTGGGTATCTCATTAAATTTATGTTGTTCCAAAAGGAAGCTCTTGCATGCTTTTCATAGAGGTTTGACTAACTCATTGGTAGGGCATACGTTTAAAAACATTGAAATTGCACGTATGATCTACCTACGGGATTTTTTTTGTTATTTTTATTACTATTGTTATTGTTGTTGTTGTTGTTGTTGTTGTTATTATTATTATTATTATTGTCATCATTACCATTATCATTGCCATTATTTGCAAAGTCAGCATTCAGTGCATCCATGTGCACTTGTGTGAGTCATGGGCCTGATTGTATGATGGGCATTTTGTGGTGAACTTTGCCTTTTTCACATAGTTATGGAGTCTTCTTTTTGAGTCATGGTGTAATTGAGGTTTGACCGGGCCTTGACTGGTTATAAACCAGCCTTCATTTGGATGATGATGCACTTGATTATTTTTTGAACTTGGCTTTATCGTGGTTTGAGTGCCAATTTGTGCTGAGACAGTCATGAGTTGATTCGATCTCTGAGTTGACTTTATGGTGATTGGTTATTACTTGATCAAGCGCTGTCATATATGGGAGCCTAGTTGCATCAGAATTAAGTTTCATAAACTAGACCAACTACAGAGTATAGATTGCAACAATGATTAAAGGATTTGCTACGATAGGTTTTGAGATTTGCACTTTACGATGGACTAGCAGTATATCCTAGAGAAGACAAGTAATACATGAATTTTGATGTTTATCTTTCTCCCTTCTCTTTTGCCACCACTATTTACAATTTCAAGTTTAAAAAGTGATTGCTTGGTAAATGATTTTGCTGCATGATGTCAGTACTTGATTAGTTACATTGTAGTATTGCATTAGTCTTCTTAGCTAACACTAACTTGAGATTTGACTATTAAGGTCATGCATGTTACATAGAATTGCTCTTATTTGGTTGGCTACTTAAGAAAACCCCCTGCTGCAAGACCACATTTTCTTCTTCTCCTTCTTATCTCTTCAACATGGGAGGGATCCATCGTAGCATCATAGCTCTTGACAAAGACCTGCAGAAAATTAATAAGCAAAATCAAATAATTCCGTTTCCTTTGTTTTATTGAGCATGATTCATACTTACTTAAATTTGTCCCTACAAACATCATTTCACGTGAAAGGTCCTTGTTGCTTTGGCCTAGTTTTGGCTTTGTCCTATTATCCATGTTAATCTTCTAGATGATGTCTCCTTTGCAGTGGCCCTCAGTATGAACGCACAGTGAATGGGGATCTATTAAGTGGATCACTAGGTTTAGTGGTTATGATTATGATTTGCTTCCCACCTAAATGAACAATTTCACTTCCACTTTCTTGTCATATATCATCAATTGGGAACTAAAGGTACTTTAGGCATTTGTTAGTGTCCTCGCATGTCCTTTCCTTTTGTATAATTAAGCATGATTTGTAGTGAGACAAAGAAGTTAAACCCTTTGCCCCTTATTGATGACTATATCAAAAGAATCAAATGTGTTGCTTTGGCCTGGATGTTGGCTCTGTTTTGTATGTTCATGTTATGTCATCCATGGACAAAATACTAATGACTTCCAGAATGAAGCCTTGAGTCAACTTCCCATGTAAGCCCCTAACAGCCAGAATACCACCTCTCTCAATGGTCAATCACGCTTGGTTCACTGTTCGTAACAGTTCTCCTTGTTGCTATTAATATTAACCCTCTGGAACAATATATCTTCATTAATATACTTCATAAATTCTTGATTCTATGCGTGCATCCTACCCAACTTAACAAGAACTATACTTAGGTCTTCCCTCCTTGCTCATTTTCCCTTCAATTTATCTTAGCAAGAAAATGTCCTAATTTGTTGATTATGTGGAATGAGTTATAAATGCTAGTTAACCTGCAATCACATTTAACAAGCTATTCTTCCAGTGCTCATATCTCTGTAAATCATAGTTTCTTGTATGCTCTGCATCATCCATTTGTATCTTTTTTTCCTTATAGGCAGTATAGGCAGAAAAACTTATATGAGTAGTTTAAAGTTCTATATTGCTTTAATTTTTAATCTTTTTGTAACCACCATAAACACATTTTTCACGCATCACACCTGGAGATATTCATTAATTTTTACTTCAGTTTCAGGTTTGAATAAGTAATATTGAAAATATCTGTTTAATTGATCAATTTGTTGAAGTAACAATTTAATCTGCTATGTACCTGCTAATACTTTGCTTCATTAACATGGTCTGGCATTGTCGTTTGCTTTGCAATGCAGGTGATATTCATGGCCAATATTCCGACCTCTTAAGGCTATTTGAATATGGTGGATTGCCGCCTAAAGCTAATTACTTGTTTTTAGGGGATTATGTAGATCGAGGGAAACAGAGCTTAGAAACGATTTGTCTTCTTTTAGCCTACAAGATTAAATATCCAGAGAACTTCTTTCTCTTAAGAGGGAATCATGAATGTGCCTCTATAAACCGTATCTATGGGTTTTATGATGAATGTAAGCGCAGATTTAATGTAAGACTCTGGAAGGTCTTCACAGATTGTTTCAACTGCCTTCCTGTGGCAGCTCTCATTGATGAAAAGATTCTCTGCATGCATGGAGGTCTTTCGCCAGAGTTGCAAAATTTGGACCAAATACGAAATTTAACGCGTCCTACCGATGTTCCAGACACAGGACTTCTTTGTGATCTTCTCTGGTCTGATCCTAGCAATGATATTCAAGGATGGGGAATGAATGACAGGGGAGTTTCATATACTTTTGGTCCTGATAGGGTTTCTGAGTTCCTTCAGAAGCATGATTTAGACCTTATATGTCGTGCTCACCAGGTTATAGATGACTGTCTTCATTTATTTTTTACTTTTGATGTATAGATAAAGCCGCTATTTAATTGAAGTTCTTTACTTGTCAGGTGGTGGAGGATGGATATGAATTCTTTGCTGACAGACAACTTGTAACAATCTTCTCGGCACCAAATTACTGTGGCGAATTCGACAATGCAGGTGCCATGATGAGTGTAGATGAAACCTTGATGTGTTCATTCCAAATTTTGAAGCCTGCGGAAAAGAAAACTAAGTTTGGCTTTGGTAGTACGACTACAGCTAAAGCTGGAACCCCACCACCAGGAGTAAAGGTGCATGCAGTTTATTTTTGAAGTTTCAGGTGTTATTGATTTTTATCGGCTGCTGTATTCTCCAGTTCCTTGCCTTTACATAATACCTCTTTAAAAACAGGGGAAAAATCTAACTTATCATTAAAAACAAAGAATTGAATAATTCTGTTTTCTCCAATGCCAACAGCTGAGGAGAGAAAGTGAGGTTCTGTAGAATCTATTATTACTGGTGCATCACTTTTCCATCATCATGAAGTTAAGGAGTCACATCACTTCTGTGATTAATTTAGCATCAAATCTTTTTCTGTTTCTGAATAGGACATTAATATGAATAAAATGTTTTTGCATTCTAGCTTGCTTCTTGTGTTTCTTTTTCTTCTGCATTTGAATGACTCTCTCTTTCACAATATACAATAATTAGGTATCATCAATGTCATCGATTCAAGATCAATAGAGTTTTTGGTTTTCGATGATTGTCAGTCAGTGATCTTTATCATAATTATGGTTATTTCAAGTGGAACTTGAAACATAATCATAAGAAATTTATGATCATGGATTTTGCCCAAGACAATTCATGTAGCCCAGATAATTTTTCAGCTGATCTCACTCACTAATCATGCATCTGGAGTAAATGGATACGTAGGGTGGATGAAAGTCTGACTTAAAGCGAACTAAATGTAATGAAATTCTTGTTAGCACACTACACTAAGGATTTATTGATTTATTTTATTTTGCAGAATTAGTTATATGTCATAACTAAATGGCTATCTAAGTTCAATCTTACATTGACTTCATGCAAATCCAGATTGATGTTTGAGTATTACTTTAAATTATACATATTCTTGTCTATTTCCTATTAATGTGATTGTGTTTCTTGCTGATATTTTTTTGCGTCTTATTTCTTGTCTGCTCTCATCTATAGTGTCATTATACCTTCTCCACTGGAGAAATTTCTTTAATCTAAGTTTGTTTTCGTCTCAGTGGGTTGGAACCTCATATATATATATATATATATAGACACACATATGCATATATGTACGTAAACAACTTTATTCTATACACAAGAATTATTGTCTTCTATGTATGTTCCTATAAATTCTGACAGTTTTTTTTTTCCTCCTTATACCAGTCTTTTCTTGGTGCAAGAGCATGAGATAGGCAATCATAGAGGACACGCCACTGTATGCTGTCCACTGACCAAGCGCTCATCCCAAAAAGAATCCCAATCATCATTTTTATCGACTACAGTTAGGTACTTATGGCTCAGGTGTTCCTTTTCCTTTTTTTTTTTTTCTTGATGTCGCACATTTCTTGATCCGTATGTAAATTAGTTGTGGATGGTTAGGACATGCGTGCTTGATCTCAATTTCAAGAACATCAGAAATGTGAATCTGCTTGATCTTTCCAATACGAAGTTGGAAGAAAATAATAGACTCTAATTTTTAAACGTAATATTGCTGGTTATGCTTCACATCCTCCAGAGATGGAGCCATTTAGCAGTGTTTTAGTTATCTTTCAGACGTGTGTTGCATCTATTATCATCTTGTTCTGAACCCTGCTACCGCATCCAGTAAAAGTTTCAGATCATCGGAAAAGGGCAAAATCCGCTGCATACCATAAATATTTAGCACAATGCGAGTGTCACTGTCCTCCATCAACCCAAAGTTAGCACATGATGCTAGCTGAAGTATGTGCTAAGGTACTATTGCAGTGGCAATATTTTTCTGAAATAGTGTTAATTGTGTGGTTTGTGATTTATTCTGTAACAGTAACTTGGGTGGTAGTTGGATGGCAGGGACTCGTTTTGGGCTATCATGTTTAATCAGGTATCCATTCAATCCACTCAACCTTCATTAGAACAGTGGCTTGCAAGAACATGTAACATTAGCTTGGAGAGATTCGACAGTGGGTATTATGTATTGATGACCAACATGTGAACGACAAATTAGAGAAGTATGTTGGGTCTTTGATGTCTGAATTTAATTAGGCTTGTGAATGGATTGAAGTCATAATAGAGCATGGTAATATGATTCAGATCTTTGAAAGCTAAAACAGTGATATGGTTAGACCCATTTATGTGGTAATACTTTTAGGGTCTTCTAAAGGTCTGTCCTAATCTAAATCTTAGCTTATGGTCTGATTTGTAGAATGAAAAAAAATAATAAAAAAAATAAAAAAATAAAAAATAAAAAGGGCTACTGACATGGTAGCCTAGTGGGAGCGTGGTCTTACTTCCAACTAAGTGGTTCCGAGTTCGAAACACACGGGCGTCGATTAAATTGTGGAGACCGGATGCTTCCTGCTTGGACAAGGATCTGGAAGGGTGTATCGCTTTTCTGGTAGCCTCGGTGGTGTCCAGTGACGTACTCATACGTGATATTCGTGCGGGAATTTAGAGGGGTAACTGAGCCGGGCCCACGGGTGGGGAGGGTATGAGTAAAATCGGTCGGAGTGCGCAACATGGTCATTTCTGCTCGCATCGAAATTCTTCTGGTGGGGTGGGAGCTCAGTGGGAGCTCCTACACGGGGGTGGGCTTGTCCCTTTCTCCCCTTCTTCTTTTCTTTAACAAAAAAAAAGAAAAAAAGAAAAGTTCCATGAAGATTTTTTAAATTCCTTCTACAGGCTGCCGAGGTGTTGGTAAATATAGACGATATCTAATCGAATCTAAATATGTTCATGATGGAATTGTTTATCCGGTAATGCTGTCGTATTGGATCTGATGGTCCAATTATTAACCCTTTTCATGGTTATGCTAAAGGGTGCACAACTAGTTTAGGTTTGGAATTTTAAGGGCTGAGGAATGGGGAGGGGGAGCTCATTATTTTTGGAGGCAAGCCATAGGAGAGCCCTAGGTGTAGGGCCAGAGGCAGCGAGCGGCAAGGTGGTGGGCCTGGCAATGGGAGCCTTCTGGTTGAAGGCACAAACAGGTGAACTGAGGAGAGCTCAGCACCCTCGGTTGCATCCGTATTAGACTATGCACTATAACATCCGAGGGAAGTTAGTACCCTTTCCCTCCCTTGAAACAGTCGGAGATGGCCTCCTGTTACTGCAGCATTTAGAGGCTTAAGTGTACGTTGCCTTATCTTTCTGCATGCAGAGAAGCTATTTTCTAGTTTGCTCGGGTCATTATTTACGACACAAAGGAGCAATACTATTGGTGTGTTAAGATCACCCTCATTTAGTACTATTCTACAATTTATATATCTTTTGTATTATTATTATTATTTAAATACAAAATAATGCTTTTCATATAAATAATTAACTAGCATGTGATGCTCATGCGAGAATAAAAATTTTTTATATAAAAAAAATTTTATTTTAAAAATAATATATACTAATTTATATTTTTAATCTATGAATCTTTTTAATTATAGGAGCTTAGTTTTAATCAACAAAGTTTTAGATAAGTAAAGCTTCTAACTGAAAAATTAAATTAGAAAATAAATTCTAGCAAAAATATATTTGCTTTGACAGCGATATTAGGGAAAAAGAGTCTAGTTAATTTGAAATTCGTGATATGATATGATCCATTTTTATATATTTCAGGATATTTTCTGAATTTTGAAGTGGGCAGACCACTCTCTCTCCTAGTATTGCTACGATAAGCCATAGACTGATAGAAGGCAACAATAAAATCATTCAATAAATTCATTGAAATAATCCCCGTTATCTTTTAACCATCGCTGGCTGAGCACTTGGACTTCTTTCTATTTTTTTTTTTTTTCTTCTTTTTGGTCACTGAGCACTTGGACTTACCTTTGACATGATCATGCCCCATGATGGTCTAGTCACCGCTACCTGAGTTGCATATTACTAAATGATTTTTAATCGCAAATCAAAAGGACCCAACGTGGACAAAGCTGTCCTATAATCCCTCCGAAAGAGCTTCGTGTTCGAAAGGATACTTTGGAAACATTACTGTTTGCTTTCCCTTGGCACACGCTGTGATGATGTGATGCTTAAATATTATGACAAATTTTTACTCATGGAAACTTGAATTTATGTTCATTAGTGGGGCCAGGCACATTTTCTTAGCTCTGTAAGTTAATCTTGGGAAAACTTGCTTTCAGCTCTTATAATGCCCGTTATTTTGGTTGCATCCTTCAACTGGTGGATGTCACATACTAGTAGTAATGTATTTTGAGAAAAAAACACTATATCACTGAAGTCTAACTATATATGATTTCATCTAAGTTTTTGGGGCTTGATATTTTTAGAGGAAATGAATCTTTTGTTTTGTAGTTCATTGTATATGAAACTTTTCTATAGAGAGAATTTTGTAGCACTTATTATGAGAATTGTAGTATAAGGACTCGTGCGGGCATGTATTTAGTCCCACATCGATTATTTGCTAGGTAGATATTGGGCACTTATATAAGATCAAGGATTTGAAATAACACTTTTTGGCTAGCCATTTTGGGTAAGATCTTGGATTGTTATAAATGGTATTAGAGCGGATCTAGCCTATAACCTATGTAGACTAGGAGACACTGCAGCACGAGCTTATTGGGGCTGACCACGGGCCGATCATGGTGTTTGTAATTAAACGGAGAGAGTATGTGGACCCGTGTGGACATGTATTTAGTCTCACATCGGTTATTTGCTGGATAGATCTTGGGTACTTATACAACATCAAGAAACTCAAATAATACTTTTCAGCTAGCTATTTTGGATGAGGTTTTGGGTTGTTACATGTAGTGCAGATACTAGGACATTGTCTAAGAGCAGCAATTAGAAGGAAAAATGTTCTATGTAGAGCAACGACTTTAATGAGATTTTCCTACATATCCAAGACAAGTATGTCTATACCTTTTTCTTTTCTCCTTTTTTTTTTTTTTGAAGTTTAATATGGCCCAATCCTCATTTTCCCAGCATAAGGACCACTCAAATTTTTGGAAGAAAGAAAAAATAAAGATGGCATTGAGAGAAGGACGGAGTTAAAAGATTACTACACAGTTTCCCTTGGACTCTGAAGTAACTTAGATGCTTTGCTAATAATTTTTCACATCCTTCTCCAATTGTGGACATATTGATAGTGCAAATTCTATTAAATATCTAAAATCAGGAGAACAATTAGATTTTAATTGGCTGTACACCTGTGACCTTCATCCAATTGATTTTATATGAAAAGAGAATCTTATTCGGATTCCATGTCCACAACAGTGTGCCATAGATTACGTAGTTGAGGATCCTCTGCCAATAACTAAATAGTGGAATTGTTCACTCACTGCCATTCATACAAGTCGGCCTCCCTTGTCAATGATGGGTGAGTGAATAGGAAATGAGACCCACTTTTGCTAGTGTCTTACCTTTCCTACATTGGTAGAACTGTGACGCTTAATTAACAGTAAGGATGGCAGTGGTTGAATAGTTGTAGGTTCCTTTTAGTTAGTTCAAGATTCTGAGAGGATCTAAAGTCTGAATTAAATACCCGTTTTTTCAAGTGACGACAACTACAGTCCCCAAAACCACTTCAAGAGAACACTATACGTTCACTGTGAGAGCTACTTGAGCAAAGTGAATGGAAAGAGGAAAACCGTTGAGAAAAGGTGATACGCGAGGCTAGGCACTAGCTTCGTAGGACATTGGTTTGCAAAGATTCTGATAACATCAAGAATATTAAATAGAATTTTAAGTTTTATGAATTATCTTGAAAAATTGTAAAAGTGAAATCCGGTTGAACCACGTTTTTATCTAATTCTAGAATATGCTTAAGGTCGAGTGTTCAATCACAATGGAAAGAATACAAAAATCACCATTCAAATGCTTATGATGCAAGGAAAGAATGAAAGGGAGTTGCTTCTTTATGTTTCTCTTATAGTTTTTTCCTTTTCTTCCAACTATTCTCTCTCCAATTTAAATGTTAGATGATCTTGATCAGGCTAACCCATCGTAGGTAGCCCAACCAACCCCCAAAACCAATAGATTCGTATTCCAATTCTAGATTTCTATCTTTGCTACATACAAAAATCTAACTAGTTAATATCCACGGGCCTTGAATTATCTTTCCCTGCAGTCTCGATCCATGAGACATCACACGCCTACCTTTCCTTGCACCATCTTCTTGGAGAAAAAAACTAGAAGACCTTTTTTTCGTCAAAGAAATTTTGGATACTTGTTAATTGAGGATTAAAAAGAGTCCTTCAAACACACATTTTTTGATGTGCTTGTTTTAATTGTTATCTCATTGTTTTTCCATGGAGATTTCTCAATTTAGAATTTTGTTTTATAGTTGCCTCCATATTTGATCGAAGTATAAAATTTCTTTGTTCCTGCATGCACACATGCACTCCACTTACGCACCAAAGATGCATGCCTCTCCATAGTTTACTATCATTCCATCCATTAGAAAGGCTGATAAACCTTGGAGAGAAGGTGGTGGTTGTACCATTTGAGGTTAATGAGCTCACGAATACATCACCTTTTGGTAATCTGGTAACTGCAAGTTATTTGGCTTTGTGAAGGGCAGGAATTACTTGATCACTCATCCTTTATTTTTTGTTAGGTACTAGCATTTTACCAAAATACGCATCACCTTTCAATATGGTGACAACACCTGTGTCTTGGCCTTGTTCGGCTTCAGGTCGACACTTTCAAGCAGTACATGCATTCTTCCCTCGTTGCCAGGATTCCAAATATTTGCAAACTCTACTAGTCTATTTTGGTTCATATTGACCACTAGACCTTCTTTTAGAGATTACTAAGTTTTATGTTTAGTTAAAAGACAATCTATTTCTCTCTGACACTATGAAATTTTTGGATTAGCCAACTTGGGCTGAAAAATTGTATTGAAGTTATTTCTTCTTGAGAAAGGTTTTCAGTTCATTAAAGGTATATCAAAGTTCTTCCCTCCCTTTTCATAAAAAAAAGGGATTCATAATCCTAGTAAATTGAAATTTGATGTTAATTAGTTTGGCAAATGTCTTAGACTGTATTATGAACTATTTCGAATGCTTTGTGGGGACTCGTGTGGGCGTGTGTTTAGTCCCACATCAGTTTTTCGTTGAGTAAATCTTGGGTACTTATACAGGATCAAAGAGTCCAAATAATACCTTCCAGCTAGCTATTTTGGGTGAGGTTTTGAGTTGTTACACTTTATATGTAAAGGAAGTCACGCCTGCAAATCTAATATGAGAAAACTTAGAGTCCTCTTGTTTATTTTTTTATTACCTTAATGAAAACATGTTAGGCACTCTGTTTATAAACTTTCTTTTAAAAAGAAAAAGAAAAAGAGATGCTTCCTGATTGTGGATACCTTAATAGATCTTATATTTTTGAGAAAAAAAAGACTCCAAACAGAAAATTGAGGACAATCACCTTTATATCGTTGGTTTGCTTTACCTTATTCTTCCTTGTATTTGCAATACTTTCGGCCTAATTAGGCAGCAGATCATTTTTCACCTATTCTCATCCTTGCAAAAAAAGGGCCCATTAGAGCTTGTTAATCCTTTTGGCTGTGCGAGAAAGACAACATCTTAGTTTTGAGATTTGTTGTCCTTGAAAGCCACCTATCAGCCGTATAAAATGAACACTCCTAACTAAAATGCTGAAGCTCAATGTAGGTTCCAAATGCTCATAAATCCAGATTATCACGTAAGCCAAAACTCAAGAGATCTTGTACTTAGTATTAAGTTCTAATAATATATCCAAAAAATAGGATTTGAGAAGGACGTTCGACAACGTGGACTGGTCCTTTCTCCTTTTCCTTCTCCGAGCAAAAGGATTTGACAGTAGATGGTGTACATGGATCGAAAATATCCTGAAGTCAAGCAATTTGGCTCTACTTGTCATTGGGGAACCTACAAGGTGGATTAATATGAAGAGGGGCCTGAAGCAAGTCTCTATTTACTCTTCTCTAACCCAAGCATCTTAGTAAAAGAATTCCTGAATAGAGGAAACTTGAGAAGCCACTTTCGCGACCTCCTCAGTGCTCGAGCTTCAAAAGAATTCTACCGCAAAAGAAGCGAGCGGAAGACCTTCATAGTGATGAACAACTAAACTTGAGGGAAAGGAAACTTCCCAGCCCTATCTTATTGCTCCCTTTGTGTTGAGGCAAATGAGCACATTGATTTCCTATTTCTAACTTGAACTTTTCCGCAAGCAGTTTGGTGGTTCATCTCTCAGGGCCAATCTATAGTAACTCAGAATTTCATCTAAAAAAATTAGTTAAAAAATATTTTTTTGAGTTCCCTAGTCCTATATAAGTATCTAAGATTTTCTTGGTGAATAATCGATATAAGACTAAATACAAGCCCACACGGATCCTCACATACTTCCTCCGTTCAAGCCCTGACGTTTTTGTAAGACGAAAGGTTCAAATCCATTCAAATCTAATCATAAGTACCACAATCAGCCCGTGGTCAGCCTCCATGAACTCATGCCACATATTCCTTAGTCGATATAGGCTATGGATCGAGTTCGTTCTGATACCATTTGTAGCAATCCAGGACCTCAACCAAAAAGGCTAGCCAAAAAATATTTTTTTGAGTTTCTTAATTCTATATAAGTACCCAAAATCTTCTTGACGAATAATCGACATAAGACTAAATATATACTCATACCGGCCCTCACACTATCAACCCCACTACCGCCGAGCCCGGTGAAAGGGTTTTGGACAGCATGGAGAGCTCAGCTTCCTTTGAACTTGCCTAAGATCCTTTTAAGACAACTTAGCTTCTACAGTGTTGGGAGCATGTGGAAAGAAAGAAACGCTGGAATATCCAGACTTAAAAGCTAATTCAGTATCCAGAGCGATGGAAATTTGCAAATTGCAATTCCAAACTTTGGATGCAAGCTAATGAGAGCGAACTTCAGCCTCTACTTACAGACAACCTCAAAGCTCTCTCGCTCCCGGCTCATTGTGGAAGTGTGCCACACAATAACGCTAGGACATAAAGTAGGTCCATTGTTCATAAAATAAACTCTTCAACTTAGGCAAAAGCAAAGAACATTCCTAGACTTTTTTTGGGTCAAACCAGGACCCCAAACTGTCTTTCCATATTTCAAACTGGGTCTCAAATCTGGTTCAGTTGTAAATAATTTTTAATTTTACTGAGAAGAGGGTGGTCAATCCTCCCTTTTCATCCAAAAAAAATCCAAAAAATAGAGTGGATATGAGATGAGTAACTTGGAGAGAGTGAATGTTAGATGAGTATAACTTAAGAGAGTATCCAATTTGTGGAAAGGAAGACTGCTATTAGCAAAGTTTTTATTGCACCATGCTTCATCTGTTCCCGATCCCCTCATTACTCCTTGCTTGTCCTTTGTTTTGTTTCAGTAAAATCTGTTGTGAGGGCAAGCTTTAGAGAGGAGAGAGGATTTTTTTTCCCCCTCTCTCTTTTCTTTTTCTCGAGGTAAAGGGAGGAAAATCCTCTCAATTTATTAATCAAATAAAGAAATTACAGAAGCCTTTTGCACAGACTATAGGAAGCTGGGGAGCAACACACTGGTATACCATAGAGAGAGGATATTGTTGTTTAAGATCTCTCTTTCAACAACTAAGTGTGACATTAATGGGGATGAAATATTTAAGACTAATGCATTTCTTTTTTCTAAAAAGGACCTGCTATTTTCTAGACCTCACACATAAGCATGTTGTTTGATTTTTTGAACTGTAGATTTTTTTTTTAAAAAAGCGATTACTACTGCACTAGAAATGCGATTGAAAAGCATTACAATTTTAAAGGCATTATCTAGTAAAAGTGTATTTTGATAAAAAAATCACTCAATTACTGATTTTGCAGAGAAAAATCAGACCTAGACCCAAGTAGAAGATAGGTGATACCGATTTACCAAACATCCGATACAAATATATTGAATATCCAATATACATATTTAGAATATCAGATATAATTGTTTAGACTATCCTTCATCTCACACTTAGAACCAAAGATAAAACTATCCAAAGACTCTCCAAGACAATGTTTAGTTGTGAAATACATTTTGAAGGAATAAGCCCGGGTAAGTTTGGAAGCAAAAGATTATTCCATGGATTAAGAATTTTGTTTGTTTCGTTGGATGGATAAGTTTGGAGGTAAGTTTATCACAGTATTGTTTGGTTGGAGGAATAAGTTAAGGATACAGTGGTGATTTTCATTGTCTAGATAAAGCTGTCCTTCCCCCATTTATCCCCCTCCCTCCCAATTACCCATGCCACTTTGTGGAGATATCGCCATGCCCTCATACACCTATTCCCATCCACCTCCCTTCCTCCTGGATCAGTCACCTACAACCATACAGTTGTCCATCTTTTTGACAACATTGCCATTTGCTCTCACTAGCATAGAGTGCTTATTTTTAAGCATGAATTCTCTCCCCCCAGGACAAAACATTGGTGGTAATAGTATGCTAAAATTTTATGGGCGTATATAGACATATATATACTACTAAAGTATGATTGACTAACCTAGCAAAGCATAAAACTAAAAATATAACCAAACTATGATCATTTCAGACAATGGATAGTACCATATATGAGCTTAAAGAAAGATATACTATTGACCAAGGTATGCCAAAACATACCTTGTCATACCGGTTCAGTATCCGTACCTGATACGAGTAGCGTACTAATATTCGATATACCAAAAATGTTTCATACTGTACTGATACTATACCAGTATGACATCGGTACGAAATCTATTACCAAAACGGCGAACCTTGTAGGCGATATACATAAGGCAATGCAACTAGTCCAATAAAGTAGTGCATATAGCTAGGACCTCACGTAAGAAGCTGGAATATGAGAACCATGCCAAATAAGAGGACATAGACCACCATACGTAGAATGTAGTGAGTTCTAGGACCTCACGTAAGAAGCTGGAATATGAGAACCATGCCAAATAGGACATAGACCACCATACGTAGGATGTAGTGAGTCCTAGGACCTCACGTAAGAAGCTGGAATGCGAGAACCATGCCAAAATAGGAGGACATAGACCACCATACGTAGAACGTAGTGATCAGTTCTAGGAGCTGAGACAGCTGGTACATCATGGTATGGGATTAGGAGGTGAACTACCACAAACTGGCTTGGCTGGATGGCTTCCTTAAGCATCTTCTTGCGTAGGGCAAGAAGAGAATCTGCGATCAATCATATGCTTGGCATTGATAGCTCTCAAGCGACTAAGAACAAGCCTTCTTCGCCGATTGCAAGCCATACCTGGCAAAGCCTGTAACAACTTAGGACATCATCCAAAATGGTTAGCCAGAAAGTATTATTTGGGTTCATTGATCCTGTATAAGTACGCAAGATCTATCCAGCAAATAATTGATATGGAACTAAACACACGTCTGCACGGATCCTCACGTACTCCTCCCATTCAAGCTCTGACGTCCTCGTTAGACTAAGGATTCAAATCCATTCAAATCTAATCATAAACACCACGATCGGCTCGTGGTCAGCCTCAATGAATCCGCGCTGCAGTGTCCTCTAGTCCACATAGGTTATCGGATGGGTCCACTCTGATACCATTTGTAACAACCCAGGACATCACCCAAAATGGCTAGCTGGAAGGTATTATTTGGGTTCCTTGATTCTGTATAAGTACTTAAGATTTATCCAGCAAATAACCAATAGGAGACTAAACATACGGCTTCACGGATCCTCACAAAGCTCTTAGAGGCCTTTACCATCAGGACCCAACAGTCACCACATCTAATCATCTAGTTGCAACCCCATAAAATATTGAGACATGTAGAACTAGAGAAGAAACATCTTAATTCCAGTAAACTTTGATAATATTTTGCTTGCAATATCAAAACTTTGATAATATTTTGCTTGCAATATGTAGAAGCATATCAAGACATTTCCAAAATACTACAACAAAATATAACACCAAATACCATTCTATATATGTGACAATAAAATTAATGACCCTACAACAGGTACCGTTTGCATGTCAGAACCCCTAGATAAGGTGCATACCAGTTGCTATACTATCCAATCAAGTACAGATGGTTGCTCAGGTAAATGCTTCAAATGGAGTCAATAAAGACATGCACAGTATGACCAGATAATTAATAGGCCCATCCGTCATAAATCAACATTTTATATTAAACTGAATAGAGCTCCCCTAAAGAAGAGAGCAAGGGCAAACAGCTTGAAATTCACCTTCTTGAATCCCATTTCAAATGACAAATATTAGGGATATATGAATATTTAATTAGTTAAATTAAACCTCACCATTCTTCCTAGATAGCCCATTTTCATTTGTTGCATGAGGGTTAGTGCACCCATGCATAGTTTATTTACTTGATACTAAGCTTACTGATTTATATCATCGCCAAAATTATGGTAAAGTATTTGGCCTACATGCTTTCCATTAGACTTCATGTACATTTTCTAGTTGTTCCCTCCTGTGATTGCCCTTGATTCAACAACAGTCTCCTAACTATGAATTGTGAATCATAGAAATATCATAAGAAAAACAACCAAATTAACATTTTGATTTAAATTATGATGACTAGCTTAATACTACAAGAAAAACAAGATTTGGCGATGCTTTTTAAGGCCTTTACTGACGCTTATAAACGTCGGTCTGTTTTCTTTTGACGCTTTTAAAAGCGTCGCCAAAGGGTCGGCTATGTCAGAGTGTAAAAAAGAATTGTCGACGCTTTTAAAAAGCGTTGCTAAGGTGGTTTTTAGCGACGCTTTTAGCGACGCTTGTGAGCGTCGCTAAATGGATTTTTAGCGACGCTTTAAAACGTCGTTATAAATATTTTTTTTAAAAAAATATTTTAAAAAATATTTTGAATCAGAGCCTCGATTCTTCCCAATTTCCTCTCCGACTCCTTCATCGCATCCCTCACCTTCCGGTTCCTAGGATCCCATGCTCGCGCTCAGATCCAGCGGCTCCATTTGCACCACGTCGACCCCCTCGACGCCGGCGATCGCCTCGATCTCCGCCGGCCCCGCCGCCGTCTCCACCTGGCACATCACCAGCAGCTCCTCGTCAACCCGCGCCAGGTAGCCATCGTCGATGCCGTAGGCGGAGGCGCGCACCACTGTGTCGGCGGACCCGCAGACGCCGCGCGGCGGGAAATGGCAGAATGAGACGGCGAGCTTGGCAGCGCCGAGGGACTCGATCATGGGGACATGAGTCCCTGGGGGCCGGATGGCCGGGGTGCGATCGCCTCTCGTTGCCATTGAAGCGGGCTTCGAAGAAGAACAGAAAGGAGCCACGAGTCGCTGTGCACCGCCACCAGCGAGAGCCAATCCTTCCGGTTCATCCCGTCCCTCGCGAAGTTAATCCCGAGCGCCGGCTCGGGCAAATCC
>JAOXJJ010000819.1:7647010-7667816 GCA_025769935.1 Phoenix roebelenii
CCTCCCACATCCCTCCAGGATGCCCATACAAGCACAAGTTCTCCTTCTCTGCATCAAATCAACCCACACCCAAATCCTTCGATTCCAAGAACCAGTTCCAACACCAAAACAACCCTGATCTTAAACTTCTACCGATCTTTACCAAAAAAAAAACAAAAAAAAACTCACCCGGATCGCACATCGCATAGAACTCATCGACATCTGAGGGTAGAACAGCGTCGGCAAAAAAGCATCAGTAAAACTGACTTTTCCTTTAGTGTAACCTGATTGAACATGATTAGATATCCATTCCACTTGTTACAACCACTCACAAGAGTGAAAGGAAAACCATCATTTAGGAATGCGTGTTTAGTTCAAGCTGAAGTTGGACTCAACTAATTTCCTTTCTGAGCCCATGACTAGGCCAAAAATTGCCTAATAGCTGTCTAATATTAAGACAAAACTCGCTTAATACAAAACAATTGGATTTTATGTACCCTAACCCATAGTAATGTAAGACTTGCATCATAATTATGCTGTTAATTTATTTTAAGATCCAATGCTATCCCACAACAACGTATCCATCAAGTATGATGTTAGGAAGTTGCATCAGACTATTCAATGGTACATAATCAAATGTCCTCTTGCAGCATCATCCATCCTAACCCCTCACAGAACGTATCATATAAATACCCAAGATTTCTTCTCATGCTGCTATAACCGAGTTTGTTCTAATACTATTTGTAACAATTTAGAAACTCATCCAAAATGGCTAGCGCAGAAGTATTTTTTAAATTTCTTAGTTCTATATAAGTACCCAAGATTTCTTCGTCGAATAATCGATGTAGAACTAAATATATATCCGCACGAAACCGAAATATGCTTTGTCTAAAAAAGTAAAATTTTCTTATAAAATTACTAATTAAGTACATATCTAAATTTTCTGGCACCTCCCTCCATATGAATCACAATTATAACGTCGCTGTAGAGCCATAGATTGCGAGAGATCTAGAGATAAGAGGGAGAGAAGACCACGTATGGCACTTGTTCTCCAAGCGGTCCAAAAGGAGCCGTCTTTTACCTCTCCTCCTTTGTGGAATGGAAGATGGATCGATCAAGCTATCAAGCCCCTCCCTTGACAAGGAATGGACTCCTGTTACAGAAGCCTTCGTCCGGTACACATGTTCTCTAGAAAGACATTGAGACTTCGATGAATCTCCCTTCCTAATTCTGTGGTTCCTCGATCTCTCTCCCACCTTTCAGTGCAATTCTTTAGAATGGAACTATCCATGTTTGTTACTTGAACTAATTTAAAACACACACCGTTTGTTCTTTAGAGATGGGCAGGATAGCCCCCTGAAGAACACAACCAAAACCAGCTATGGAGATATAGCTCCCCAGCCTTGTTTAGAGGAGTATGATCAATGGTTATCACCCATTTCACAGGCATAGGTTGATTATGACCATTTTTTTTTTCTCACTAGTTGATTTTTATTAAGCCCAATCCAATGCATTATACTCTCATAGTGGCCCACCAAAATTGTTATTGGCCGTTCTAACGGTTCTAACGGTCATTATTTATCTCAAAAGGCAACTTTTGAACTTTTACTATTACAAGAATTGCTAAAATAAGGGTCATTTATAAGTGGATTAGAATTTGGTCGACCAGATTTCAATTAAGGTCCGTTCAGATTCTCACTAGATAAAGATCCTATATACGAGTTATTGGATATAATCTATTACATTAAAACTGCTTGCAGGTCAAAATTCATATGATTTGGAAGCAAACCTTATGCATCAAAAAACATATGCACAAATTATATGTTTTGGGTATAACACATCAAAAATCATATGATTTGGAAAGTCATGTATTATGCATCAAAATTAACTCTCAAAATATATTATTTTATAAAAGTATACTAGAAGTGTACTCTCTCTTCCATTAAATGTTGCTAGAAGGAAAATGGAGTCCATCTGCCATTACTTATCTCAACACTATGTTTGAAACTTCATCCAAGTTGAATTAGTCCATGTATATCCGGTGGTTTTTTGATTTTCTTACATGAAATGCACATAAGCCTTTATAAAATCACAACCATCTCTACCTACTCTCACATATATTTTGTGTCGAGTTCTCATTTTATATGAAACATACTGCAAGGCTGCACCTAATATTGGACGATAACACTAGGTTAATGCTAGTTGGGTTTATTTAATTTGGTCACTTTGTGTCTTTGTTGCAAGTAACAACGATATTAAATCAACACAAGAAATAACGTGGAAACTGGAGGACTGTGAGGGGATCACATCAGGTTGGCATCAGGGATAAGAAACAAGAATATATTGAGTAGCCTGGAAAATCTTATAGGGCTCCACACGTGTCAACGATGACCGCCAAGTCAACATGCATGGCGTCCGCTCATACAACGATCGCCCTTCAGCAACTTCCCGGTAATATCCCTAGACTCTAGTGAAGGTGATTGGCTTACTATTTTATAGGTTTTATCTGAGCAAACATAAGTCATTACCAGAGTCTTTCTATAGTTATTTTTTTAATTTTATTTGCTGCATCTATATTCGTACCATTAGGAAAAAAAAAAAGTGCAAGATTTAGGTATGCCTGACACAAAAAGACAAAGCCTCTGCCATGAAAGAAAGCTGCGGTTTGGAGAAAAGAGATAAAATTAGGAATCCTTCCTTGGTCTTCGTCAAGAGATACCAAGGATTGGTTACCATGTCATGTCATGATGGATGAGCAAGACTGACATATTATTGTGGTTGTTTTAATGATTATTATTTTTTTTTATTTTTATGGTGAGACATCCAAAAGAATTGGTTAAGATGCATTATCTACGGTGGTATACTGGTATCAGTGCTCGCTGATTTAGCTCTGGATTAATTAAATCCTGCTTTCACCATAATTCATGATTTTGATGAATTTTCGAAAGACTTTATCCATCTTTTTTTCTCAGAAAGAACAATGACATTCTTGCTAAGGTACTTGGCAGCCATGGCCAAATTAACCTGCCTCAAATGCCAACATGCAAATTTTCTTAAGATACCGATCCTCGTAAATTTGATCTGGACTTGACTCGATCCATTTTGTCTAGATATCTGAACTCAAACCACTTGATTCAAGAAAAGAATGATACTGCATATATGCCAGACCCACCCAAATGTGTCCTAATTGAATTGATTAACTTGCTTCCATCATTCTATTTATTTTATTTAAAAAAAAAAACTTGCTTGTTCTTTGAGGAGCAACAATATATATAAAAAAAATCATTTGACCTCATGATTTGAGAATCTGCTATCATGATGCGCATTAATTAGGTCTATTAACTAACTAAAATAAATTCTAATCTAATTACTATGTGCCAATGACCAATACAAGTGGAACTCGAGTTCATGCCAATATAATATACTTTGTACAAATTGAGTCGAGATAGGATGGCTTGGCTTGAATTATAAAGTCGAACAAAACAAAATGCCATCCCTAGTTCAGCCAACTAGAATGTCTGCTACGCTAAATACTTTTCAACCGTTTAGAAGATTTTTCTTGCGGTTCGCTCAAAGGTCCCAAATTTTCTACAATGATTCGTATTACTTAATTAAATCATTTTTGACTTGTGTTATTTTGGAAGTTTTGAATTCTAAAACCATGACTTTGTTTTTTAGTTTAGGTTTTGAATTTTAAAAGTTGATATTCGTTTGAAGATGTGAGGTTGTTAAGAGAAAGAGTTTCTAAATAATGTAGGAAATGATAAAGAGAAAATTATGAACTCAAATCTCAAATAGAAATATTTTGTTTTATGATTCAAGAGTCCTATAATCAAACAATTGATATTACAAAATCATGAATTATAAGATGAAAAGATATACGAAATCAGAAAATATCATAATTTAGTTGTGAGTCTATAAATATTCTAATTAGCATGTGCATAACCAAGAATTGAAGCCTTCGTGCCGATACCTTGCATATACAAAATGAATCAATACAAGAAGCTATTGTATAAATATGTGATATACTTGTTGGTGCTGGCAAGATATATATAATATCGCATGTTAGCATCATTAGATACTAAGTGACGCATTGATAATAATACTTTACCAATATAGTGTGGACTGTATGGTATGGCGGTCAATGCATAAATTTTTTAAATTTGAGATGCATAACAATCATGTTACGACTTATGACTTCAAAACTTTTTTAATTAAAAGAAAAAAATTGTGTTAAGTCTGATGTATACTGACTCATTCTAAAAGTTCAAGTTTTTGGATGAGTTTCTAACACTATCAAAGCCAATTATCTCATTTTACCTAGTGATTCTTCCATATTTATATTTACTAATCAACATGTCATTCCTTTCAAGGCTCTACATGTTAGGGTTGGTGTCATCTAATAATTCAATATAACATAGATAGGGATATTGGTAAGTATAATAAAATAATAAATTTTCTCATTTATCTTTCGAGATTAACTAGATATCTAATAATGCACCAAAAAACTAGATATCTGATAAAGTTATAAGCTATAAAATAGGGATAGCTCTCTTCCAATACCATTTAACTGTTCCAAACTAAATGAATGGAAAAAATTTCTACCAAAAATGAATGCAAAATTAAAATTCAAGTATGATATGGCCACTAAAAATCTTGACTAATAGGCTATGTAGGCACCTTGATTTGAGAAATCATGACCGTGTGTTCCTAGTGGGACTATAAACCTTCTACAATGTAAGTTATAGGAGATTCCTCCAACCAAGTTATGGCAGATTCCTCCAAACTGAATATGTGGAAGCTTTGTGTTTTCCATATACACTCTAATGAAGAAGAATCAAGATTGAACCCGAACTAGCCAAATCCAGATGCATTGAAAATCAACAAAATAAATTAAAAAAAAATTCTTTCTCAATCCTCTTCTCAAAAGCTTAATGGGTGTATTTGAGTTCACTCAGTGCTCAATTTACTCTTACTATTCTCTTCTCTGATTTACTTAAGTGGTGTCCCTTAGGCATTCTTTCATCGAAAACATTCCTTTACATGATTCATCTACTCAGAAAATCAAATTATTTGAGACTCTAAGATAAAGATTTATATTTAAATATGTCCATATTTAGTTAAATATCCTATATGGGACTATTTTGAAAACAACAAAATTTTGAATTACATATTATTAATAAACCAACATCAACTCTTACAATTTAAGTTGCAAGGCTGCTTGAGTTACAGTGCAACTTCAATTATAGGCTTAGCACCCAAAAGTCCACCAAACCCATGGAGTAGTATAGCCACCCTTGTCTTACCTGTCAACTATCCCAAGGAATATCCTCTAAATACCTTTGAATTTGACAATTGGTTCTTGGAAGCCTTTAGCCGAGCGCGTTGTGTGCAATCTGTATTTCTACCTTGAATATATTCATACCCTTTGCAAGATACTAAGACCAATTTCACACGTTATTCCTAGATATAAAATAAAAGGCTTATTGTTGCTATCCGTCACCTTCATTTTGCTGATTTCCTCAGGGTTTGTCTAATCATGTTTCTAAACTAGCAAACAACATTTAATCTAGTCAATAGAGAGGAAGGCAAAAAGGATTTACTACTACTAATGAATCTTAAGGTCGTTTTCTTGAGAGCTTTTGCTCAGACGTTGGTAAATATTTTTATTTGAAAGAGTGCATGACTCCTAATAAACTCCAAATAAGGAACATGACAAATATTCTTGAGCGGGGATACTTCTCATACCATCATATGATTCAACTATCGTATAAATTTCATTAAGATATAAATTGATGAATATTATACTAAGACCACTGTTGTGGTCTATATGGACGAAAATATTCATTTGCACTATCATTAATAAAACAGTGCAAATGAGTCACAAACATGGCCTTTCAATTATATAGTTGATATGGAGTGTACTTGTCAACTTGATCTCAATATAGGCCAAAGTACTTAACCCCGGCATTATCTGAAGTGATTTACCTTAGTGCTAGCCAAAGTGCTATTAAGGTCCAGCTAAGCAATGGAGACAAGCTACATGTCTTCCATTAAAACTTGTTTAAATGCAGTTAATGCCCATCACGAACGTGGCCATGACCTCAGTGGCAAATATGACCCATTATGACTGGTCGTCCGGTACAACATGATTAGGATAGTTAATTCCTACCGTCATGCATGAATTGGCACTTGCATGACTTGGCACTTGTTGTGGAGTAGTTAAAGCACGTCCCACCAATCTCAGCAACGGATGCTGACCTCCTTCAATGTAAGAAAATGAATGGGGAACCCTTAGGTAAGTTCTTTCTCTTCATTCTCTCTCAAGAAATACTGACTCTCTCTCTCTCTTCCACTGCTTTCTTAGAATCCAACTAAGTTAAGCATCGAAGGATCCCCATTGGAGGTTCCTTGAGATTAGTCAGAGTTGACCTAATGCTCCATCTATCAGCCTAGCTCCGCAGCTCAGAGTGTAAGCGCCTCACCAATTCACTTCAATAACTTACCGATCTCAATACTTCAGTTCGAATTCCCACGGCAACATATTGAAACCAGAAGAAGGGTTCTTTTGATCCCTGTTTGGAAGTTGGGGAGGAATTAAGTTTCTAATCATGAAGTTGAGAAGGATTTGAGGTGCATCAATTGCTTCTCACCTGGAGGTTCACCCTAAATCTAATGCCTCCCGAAGAGTCCTTACCAAGCTCGTCCACCTTAGCAATCGTTACCAGTACCTGTTGGTGCAATGGGTGTAGATGTTAACAACAGCTGTCCAAGACTTATGGCATGCAACAACTAACCAGCAATAAGAAAATGAGCTGAATACAACTTTAGCTCTAGCTCCTAGCCATCATTCTTGTCCTTAGAGCCCCGGATGAGCTCAGCAGAGCCATCATTCTCGTTTGAGGAGCCTCAAACAAGGGACAAGCATCATTTTCCTAGACCGCACTCCGACAGATTCTACTTTCGGTTATTTCTCTCCTTGCTAGTCAAAAAGAATTTCTACGGGGGAAGCTGTGACGCCCCAAATCCGGATCTGTGACACGGCCGTGCTATTACCGACTACCGCCCACAATAGCACAAAGGTTCATATAAGGGTAACAGGTAGCCAAAAGTAATCAAACTTTTATATATTAAAATATTTGCAATACAACATTTAAAGCTGATACAAAATACAGAACTTCTATATTGTTTATGTATACAAAAGTATGTATATTTCACCCAAAAATAAAGAAGCCCTGTTGCAAAAGAAAAATACGTCTGATGACGATCACTGGTGAGGATCTGAAAGAAAATGTAAATAAATGGGTATGAGCTACACAGCTCAGTAAGTAATCCCGCATAATCTCATCGGATCAACTATAATGCTAAACATATTTAAACAGGATTTGAGAAGCTGACATGTACATTACTTAATAATTCATCATAATAAAATATTCGTACGGAGTCAGTAAATTGATATATTATATCAACAAGTATTTTCATGAAAATATAACTTAAAACAGTATGCCGGCATGCTGTGATGCTTCTCCGAAGTCGTTATCGGCCATTGATGGGGCGAGCTCAGTTATTGTACAACCACTGGTGGGGTGAGCTCAGTTATTGTACGGCCACTGACGGGGCAAGCTCAGTTGCATCCGATCAGCAGCATCTAAGAGCCCATTAATAGTACTTCTTGCAAGTAGTACCTCTTGGATGCTAGGGCGAATTCATTAACGGTCACTGGAGGGGTCAGCTCAGTTTTTTATCAGCCACTGGCGAGGCCGGCTCAGTCATTCTCGGCCACTGGCAAGGCCGGCTTAGTTGCATTTAGCCCATAACATCAAGAGCCCATAGTACCTCTCGCAAGCTGTACACATAGCAAGATGCAATTTACTATAACAACTTGCATGCATGGTTATTTTAAAATCAGCATAAACATGATGCATGCATAACCATAAATTATGAAATCAGGCATTTTACTTGCTTTTCATAATATGCCATACATGAAGTATGTATATGAATAATACCTCGAAGAATCTTAATAAACATGATGCTTGCATGATTCATATTAAGATTAAAGAACAAACTACTTACGTACAACAAGATGAGAACAAATAACTTATACTTGTTAATTCATGGAAGAAGACGTAAACATAACATGATCCATAATAGGATTAGAACAGGTTACTTACCGTAATTCGTTATCTAATTGCTTAACTTCAGGTGACAAATCTTTAATCACCTAAAATCACATCATAAGAATTATGTGATTCTCTATTTATTTATTATAGAATTTAGCCCATCTTACTATGGACTTGCTTGGATCCCATCCAAGGATCTTAGCCTAATTCAATTTACCCAATTTGAAGTCTTTGGGGTTCAATTAAAGCCAATTTGAGTCCATATGGTTTAATTGAACTTTTAATAAAGGGTTGGGCCTGATTTACGATTAAGTCTAGCCCTTTTCTAGCCAATTTAGCCTTCTGCCAATTTAATTGGACTTGATTTGGGTCTGATTTAAAATTAATTAGGCCTGCTGAGATTAACATAGCATGAATAGGGTTTGGATCCAGCTCAATTGAGCTTAATTGAGTTCGGATTTAACCCAATTTGCTTAATTGGGTTCGATGAAGCTCAGTTAGGTTCAGTCCCGACGCTATTTAGGCTTGAATTTAGCCCATTTCATTCAATTGGGCCCGGTCCAAGTTTTATTGGGTTTATCAAACCCATTTTAAGTTATTTGGGCCTAACGGATTTCGGACTTGAACCTGGATCCGACCCGTTAGGCAGACCCGTTTAAGGATCTTCTCGGCTCTTTCAGAGGCTTCGACCTCTTCGTCTCCCGCTACCCTCTCTCTCCTCTGGTCTCTCCCTCTCTCTCCTTCCCACCGAAACCTTCGCCGCTCTGGCCGAAAATCCTGGCCTCCTCCTCCTCCTCCGGTCCCCTTCCTCTTTCCTCGCCGCCTTTCGACTCCTCTCTTTCCTCTTGCAGGCGATCGGGGAGACGAGGCTCTCCCGATCCCCCGGCCGAGGCGGAGCTTCCCCTCGGGGTAGCGGCAGACGGAAGGCCGACCCTTCCTCTTCTCCAAAGTAATGCCGGAGAAGAGGAGGAGAGCCGGGAGGTGGGGTCGAGGCTGGATCTCCTCCGGAAGGTCCTCACCTGCTCCGACCATGGCGAGGTAAGGCCGCAGTCCGAGGATGAAGCCTCAAGAGTCCGGTAAGCCTCTTTTTTTTTCTTCCTCTTGTTATGTTTCCCCTCTTTTCTCTCCTTTTTTTTTTAAACGGTGCCACCACCCCTTCGCCGGAGAAGAGGTGGGGGCTCGGCTGAGGCTGACGGCCTCGTGGCCGCGTTTGTCGTTGGCTCGGCCAGACCTGGTAGCCCGTGGCCGCCCTTGAGTCCTAGGGTAGCCACAATCGAGGCAGCAGTGCCCTGTTCACCCGCAGGCCGAGTCCGATTGGGCTTGGCCCGGGTGGACGTCGGGCCTGGGCCATTCTCAGGCCGGTCCGCGGCCTGTGAGCCCGGCCCACGGCCTGTGGGTCCGGCCCGGGGTAGGTAGTCAGACGGCCTTTCTCCCGTCTTCCCGTGCCGGTCTTCTTCCTTCTGTTTCACTGTTGAAACAGAGAGGAGAACACCCCATAGGGGATCTCCCCCCCTCATTTCCTAATTTAAAACCTTATTTACAGTGGCCCTTACCTTGCTTTGGTCGGTTGTAGTCGAACAGTACCACCACCGCAGGCTCTCTCCTTCCTCTCCTAGGGCTACAGGGCTCCTTCAGCCTCCAGCTCCAAGGTCCGACTCCCTAGTTCAGTGTTCTAGAGGGTTAGAGGTTAAGAGGGTATAGCAAGTCTTAGATTAAGGAGTTGAGGGTTTAAATAATGTTGTTAGTGAAATGACCCCTTGGAGAGGTGGCATCCTCTCCTTCACCATTGCTTCGGGAGCCACCAGCTGCCCCCCTCCTTAGGCCAGCTCAGTTCTCCTTTAACCGAGGGTGAAGAGGTGGCGGGCTCCCGTTTTGCATGGTTAAGGCCTTCTCTCCGATGGCTAGCTGGGTCCTGTCTTTTCAGCCCTTAGGCGGGAGATGGCAGTCCTCCATGGGCCAGTATGGCCCACTAACCACCTGGCCTAACTACTCTGCAACTGGGCCCTAAAAGTATTGGGGCTCGGTCTGTATTGGGCCCAGACATTACAGAAGCCAACCTTGATCGGAAGATTGAGGAGATGCATCATCGGATTGAAGCTTTAAGAGGAAGGACATCGAGGCTTCGGGATGATTTGGACTTCACTTCAAAGCCTCCTATTCCATAGAAGATTATGAAGGAACTACTTCCACCTTAGCTCAAAATGCCCCAATTAGAATCATATGGCAGCACTTAGGATCTCTTGGATCACTTAGAGAGTTTTAAGGCTCTCATGATACTTTAAGATGCCATCGATGCTGTATTATGCCATGCTTTTCCTACCATACTTCAAAAGACAGCTTGATTTTGGTATTTGAGCCTTCAGCTAAGCTCGATTCATTCATTTGAGCACTTTAGCTGATTGTTTACTGCCTATTTCATCAACAGTAGAAGGCAATGCCAAGTCTTCGAGGTTCTTTTTGCTGTGAAGCAGAGGGAAAAAGAGTTTCTTAGAGATTTTGTCAGCCATTTTAATGTGGGTACATTGGAGATTCATGATCTGAATCAGCAGGTCATAATATCTACTATGAAGGGAAGAATGAGGCCATCCTGTTTTCTTTCTTTCTGGAGAAAAGGTTCCTAAAAGGCCTCCCAAACCTCTAGCCCGAGTTGAGAAGAGGGCAATGGCATCTCAACAAGAGACACCCAAGGATAAGCCTAACAGAAAGAACAAGAAGAGCGGGGAAGAAAGGGATGAGCCAAGGAGAAAGTACCAACGAGATGAAGGAAGCTTGCACTAGTCAAGGAGTCCACCTTGAAAATTTGAGAGGTACACACATCTCAATATGCTAAAGGCTCAAATTTTTATGGAGATCAAGAGCCAAGGCTACTTATGGTGGCCTTGAAGGATGAAAGCGCTGGCAAATAAAAGGGACTATAGGAAGTATTGTATGTTTCATCGAGACCATGGCCATGACACTGAAGAGTGTCTTCAATTGAAGAATGAGATCGAGACTCTAATCCGACAAGGGCATCTTGGTCAGCACATCAATGACCAGCAAGATCGGAATGAAGTTAGTTAGGATTGGAGCCTCCTTAAAGAACCACACGACAACTAGCTAACTGTAGGAGCAATCAACACCATTTTCGGGGGCCCTATGGCTGGAGGTGCCAGCTCATCAAGAGGTCATGGTTAGAATAGCCAAGTACAGGATGCAACACCAAAGAGACAAAGGACTAGAGAAGTAATCTTCTTCTTCGATGTTGATTTAGAGGGAGTTCACACCTTACAATTGATGATGCTATTGTGATTTCTCTTACTATTGCTAATTATGATGTAAGAAGAATTTTAGTTGATAACAAAGGCTCGACTAATGTGTTATTTTATAATATCTTCCAAAAGATGAACTCATCTATAGATTGGCTGAAGAGAATTAATTTCTCTGGTATCGATTTTTTGGGAGATTCCATTCATATTGAAGGCATCATTAATCTTCTTATCATTTTTGGTCGCAAACCGTGCCAGGCAACTGCGAAGTTGGACTTCTTGGTAATTAAAGTCCTCTCTACTTATAATGCAATTTTAGGTCAGCCTAGATTCCACTTTTCGAGTTGTGGTGTCGACCTACCATTTATTGATGAGGTTCACAACAAAGCATGGAGTTAGCGGGGTCCAAGGTGACCAAACATTGGCTCATCAATTTTACATGGCCACCCTCCAAGGAAAAAAGCCTATTGAAATGCTCTCCATTGAAAGCTTGGACGTTTGAGATGAGTTGAAAGAATAATGAGGAGAATCAGTTGAGGAGCTCTTCTCCATTCCTCTCAATGAAGATGTAAGCCAAACAATTCAGATCAGTTCCTAGTTGGATGAAATGTCATGAACTCAACTCATTAGCTTCCTTCGAGCAAATGCAGATGTTTTCACTTGGTCGGCCTCCAACATGCTAAGTAAGTTCTGATGTTATTGTTCATAAGCTATGTGGACCTGTCGCATGGACATGTACAACAGAAGAAGAGAAGCTTCTCCTTGGAGAGACAATAAGTCATTGATGAGGAGGTTGACAAAGCTTTGTTCATGAGGTCAACTATCCTGATTGGCTAGCTAACGTCATTTTGGCAAAGAAGGCTAACCAAAATGATGGAGCTGCATTGACTATACCTATCTCAACAAAGTATACTCGAAGGATAGCTTCTCTCTCAAGGATCAATCAGCTCATAAATACAACCTCACGACACCAGCTGCCGAGTTATATGGATGCCTTCTTGAACTATGATCAAACCGAGATGGTCCTCAAGGGCGAGGAGAGAACCACTTTTACCACTGACAAATGTTTTTATTATTACAAGGTCATGTCTTTTGGCTTGATGAATACAGGAACAACCTATCAACATCTAGTCAACAAGATTTTTAAAGAACAGATTGGTAGACATATGAAGGTTTATATTGATGATATGCTTGTGAAGGGTTGGGAACCCTAGCATCATATCATTGTTTCAAAAGAAGCTTTTGCAACTCCGAGGAAATACCACATGAAGCTCAATCCAAACAAATGTGCTTTCGGAATCACCTAGAAATTTTTTTTGGGCTCCATGATGATATAGTATGAGATTACATTGAACCCTGAGAAAATCCGAGTTGTACGAGAGATCTCACCATCGAAGACAATAAAGGAGGCACAACATTTGGTAGATTTGATAGTTACCCTCAGTAGACTTGTATTAAGATTAGTGGAAAGATGCCTTTATTTTTTTAAAGCAGTGATGCAAATGAGAAACTTTCAATGGACCGAGGAGTGTCAGATTGCTTTCCATCAACTTAAAGAATATCTTGGTTCACCATCTCTTCTCACCAAGTGAAGTTAGGAGAGATGCTTTATTTGTATTTGGCAGTCTTTCTATTGGCCATGAGCATGGTGCTAACACGAGAAGAAGGAATTCAAAAGCTAATCTATTATATTAGTAAAACCCTTCAAGATGATGAGATAAGGTGTATGAGGCTGGAGACGAAGGCTTACGCTCTCATTATTTTATTTTGAAGACCATGTCAATAATTTTAAGCCCACTCAATTACTATTCAAATTGATCGATCAATGAGGCAAATTTTGTAGAAGCCGAAAATTTCATGATGATTAGCAAAGCAGGCTATCGAGCTTAGAAAATTCGAACACTACTATCAACCTCGGCCAGCCTTTAAAGCCTAGGTATTAGCTATTTTTTTGTGGAGTGTGCCATTCCCGAGGATGAACAAAAGGAGAATACACCCGAGGTGTTCTAGATTCTTCATATGGATGGATTTACTAGCTCAGGTGGAAGTGGAGCTGGGCTGATCATGACCAGCTCGAATGAATTGGTTATAGAATATGGTTTGCGGCTTGGTTTCAAAACTTCAAATAATGAAGTTAAGTATGAAACCCTCATGGTCAGTCTCAAACTTGCCGAAGAGCTCGGGGTGCAACATTTAAAGGCCTTAGCGATTCTCATCTTGTTGTTGGTTAGATTTGAGGAGAATAAGAAGCACTTGGTCCTTCAATGGTGAAGTACTTACAAATGGTAAAGATATCTTCTTTGGCTTTTTAGAGTTTGAAGTTCCACAAATTTACAAGTCACAGAATGCTAAAGCTGATCTCGGTACAGGTCCACCTGACTATGGTATAGGCCAGAGTACCTGACCTCGATTTTGTTCGAAGTCTCGGTGCTACCCGATGTGCCATTCTGGTCCATCCAAGCAATAGAAAAAAGCTGCATATCTTTCATTAAAGTCTGTTTAGAAGTAGTTAATGCCCATCAAGAACGTGGCTACGACCTCAGTGACAGTTATGACCCATTACGATTGGTCATTCGTTACAGCACGATCAGGATAGTTAATTCCTACCCACATGTGTGACCTGGCACCCATTACCAAGCAGTTAAAGCACGTCCAGCCAATCTCGGCAATGATGCCAAGCACCCTCTATAAAAGGGGATGAATAGAGGACCTTTAGGTAAGTTCTTTCCTCTCCACTCTCTCTTTCTCAAAAAACTTTGACTCTCTCTCTTCTACCATTTTTCTAGAATCTAACCGACTTAAGTGTCGGAGGGTTTCCCGCCGAACAACCTTTGACGAGAGGACTTCTTTTTTTAGTTTTAAGTCGCTTAGAGATCACCAAGTGAATGTCAACCCGAGTTCAGTCAGTCATCACCAGCACACCGTCCATCAGCCCAGTTTGGCAGATTGGAATGTATTCGATCTTATCAGTTCACATCGGTAACTTTACCAATCTCAATACTTCAGCTCAAATTTTAGCGGCAACAATAGATAGTATCATGAAAATTTTAATAACTTGCCAAAGCTAAATTTGTAGCATTGCTGTACTTTAGGCACGTGCGCATTTTATCAATGGCTTTGCATTGTACTGTAGGCACGTGTTAGAACAAGCTAATAATTTTTCAAAAAAAATTTAAGAAAAATATCAAATTAAGAAAAAGAAAAAAAATTATAGAGTTTCTAGATTATAGAATATTAAGCAGCATGGGCATGATATGAATAAAATCAAAAAATTTGTCATTAAGCAACCCTTATGGGTCGCACTAGGTGCCACATCGTACAGTCAATTTAGGGTGATACGAAGGTGCTCCATAACATCACTCATCAGATACTATTGAGCAATAACCTGCACAAAATTTAAAGTGCTTCATACTATTTAAATAAATTGTTTATTTATTTCTCCATTAGCAAGCTGTGCATTTCAACTTGCGTCTACCTCCGTATATTATTCTTTTATGAAAGTTAGAATATTTTTGCCAAACTAATTTTTTGAAGAGGAGAATATTTTGGTGATTTAGCGTCGGCAGCTTGCAATTCTCCATCGCTTCCGACCCCACCATCGCAAATTATCACGGAACAGACGTTCATAAACTTCGCGGAGAGTGGGAAGGGGCGAGGGAAGAATAGCGAGGGGTGGTTGGCTTCCCGCGTGGGCCCACTCCCGCGTGATCACGGCGTTTAGAACTGTTGACCGTGGGGTACTTGCAAGGGATATGCCCCGGGCGGATGCCGCTACGCTCGCCTCATTCGCACACCGTTAAATACCGCCCTCCTGACCCCGGGGCTCCTCGTTCCATCTTCCCTTCTCTCGACGCATCAGTCTTCTTCTCCGGGAAGAGGTTTGTGATTTCTCTCTCTCTCTCCCTCTCCCCTGCCGTGTTCTTTTAGATTGGACGATTTTCCCCCCATCTGTGATGTGTTCATGCTTGTTAAATTGAATTTATCAAATAGTTTAGCATAAAAATAAAAAAAATCTTTCCCGAATTTTATAGAGATGGGCAATTTCTTCAAAAAATTTTATATCTAACTTAGACATAATAAGGACATAAATATATAGTTTCATACTTGACTACCTAGTAATTAGTATAGCTGTTTTCGTCCATCATGAATGGTTTGTGGGATGTTTTGAGTTTGAAGAGGTGGCGTTCTCTTTCGTTTCTTTATCTTTTTCGAGTTGATATATCTTATCGGAGTCCTTTTTCCCATCTAGTTCCTGTGGTCTCGGAACTATACTAAACTCTTTTATCTCTATAATTTCACTTTAATAGTTCCTCCATATCTTTCTCTTCCTTCACCCAATCCCTTCTTCTTAGGATCCACAAAGAAACAGCCAAAATAAACATATCTCACAACTTGCGTTTCTGGATTCACCTTGGGGAGGCATATCTGGAGTCTTTTACTGCCTTCTTTATGGTTCGTCTACTCTTTTGTCCCCTTTGTCTCCTTCTCTTGGCTCCTCTCTCGAGTCTCACCGACTGTTAGTCACATGTTCTCTGGATTAAGTGGACAAGTCATAATATTATATTGATAATTGCGTCCATAGTTTTAACCTTGTCCATCTAAGCCTTCGTCTCTTTTCTGATATCTGATATCAATTGCAGCACTCTTTTGTGAAGAAGAAGAAGAAGAACAAGAGAGGAGGAAGATGGCTAGAGACCAGCTCCAGGTGCTGAACGCACTAGATGTTGCCAAGACACAGTGGTACCACTTCACGGCCATCGTTATTGCCGGCATGGGCTTCTTCACCGACGCCTACGACCTCTTCTGCATCTCCTTGGTGACCAAGCTCCTCGGCCGGATTTACTACTACGATGGCTCCAGCATCCCCGGCTCGCTCCCGCCGAACGTGGCGGCCGCCGTCAACGGCGTGGCCTTCTGCGGTACGCTCTCCGGCCAGCTCTTCTTTGGGTGGCTCGGCGACAAGATGGGCCGGAAGAAGGTCTACGGCGTCACCCTCATGCTCATGGTGATCTGCTCCATCGCCTCCGGCCTCTCCTTCGGCCACACCGCCAAGGGCGTTATTGCCACCCTCTGCTTCTTCCGCTTCTGGCTTGGCTTCGGCATCGGCGGTGACTACCCGCTCTCCGCCACCATCATGTCCGAGTACGCCAACAAGCGCACCCGCGGAGCCTTCATCGCCGCCGTCTTCGCTATGCAGGGTTTCGGCAACCTTTCCGGCGGAATCGTCGCCATCATCATCTCCGCCGCCTTCAAGGCCCGCTTCAAGGCGCCGGCCTACGACGTCGACCAGGTCGCCTCCACCGTCCCCCAGGCCGATTACGTCTGGCGGATAATTCTCATGATCGGCGCCCTCCCGGCGGTGCTCACCTACTACTGGCGGATGAAGATGCCGGAGACCGCCCGGTACACCGCGCTCATTGCTAGGAACGCCAAGCAGGCTGCCTCCGACATGTCGAAGGTGCTCCAGGTCGAGATCGTCGAGGAGCAGGAGAAGGTGGAGCAGTTTACCAATAACCCGGACGGCAACTTCGGCATCTTCTCGAAGGAATTCGCCCGCCGCCACGGCGTGCACCTCGTCGGCACCGCCACCACCTGGTTCCTCCTCGACATCGCCTTCTACAGCCAAAACCTCTTCCAGAAGGACATCTTCAGCGCCGTCGGCTGGATCCCCAAAGCCGCCACCATGAACGCCCTCGAGGAAGTCTTCAAGATTGCCCGCGCCCAGACCCTTATCGTCCTCTGCGGCGCCGTCCCCGGCTACTGGTTCACCGTCGCGTTCATCGACACCATCGGCCGGTTCAAGATCCAGCTCATGGGCTTCTTCATGATGACCGTCTTCATGCTCGGCCTTGCCATCCCCTACCACCACTGGACTACCAAGGGCAACCACATCGGCTTCATCGTCATGTATGCGTTCACCTTCTTCTTCGCCAATTTCGGGCCCAACAGCACCACCTTCATCGTGCCCGCCGAGATCTTCCCGGCGAGGCTGCGGTCGACGTGCCACGGGATCTCCTCGGCCGCAGGGAAGGCGGGCGCCATCGTCGGGGCTTTCGGTTTCCTGTATGCGGCGCAGAACCAGGACAAGGCCAAGGCCGATCCCGGCTACCCCGCCGGCATTGGCATCAGGAACTCGCTATTCCTGCTGGCAGGCTGCTGCCTCTTGGGCTTCTTCTTTACCTTCTTGGTGCCGGAGGCCAAGGGAAGATCTTTGGAAGAGATGTCCGGAGAAAATCAAGATGAAGAAGATCAGATAGCCCAAACAGCTAATTACCACAGGACTGTCCCTGTTTAGATCTACTTTGGGGGCATGATTTAGCTGCATGCAACTCTGTGTCTAAGAATTATCAGATAGTTTTTATAGGACAAAAAAAAATAGTCATCTAGACTGCTTATTCACAGTTCTCGCTATATGTAAACTATTTTTGTTGATATTTTTTGTCTAGTCCATCTCATTTTGGAGAAAAAAGAGTGATGAGATCGTCATCAATACCTGGTTCTAGATGTTGCATGCTTGCCATGTTTCTCCTCTTGCTTGCCTGGAAAACTAGCGCCCGCTAGACTTGACTTTGCTGACCTCAAGGGGATAAGCCGCGGCGGAAGTCCATACAGTATTTTTCTTTTTATACGCTTATGTATCCAGATAAAGGATTTACTGAAGCATTGCTTTAGAAACCTGATTTCTGATTCAAAAAAGAATTAATTATATAGACGAAGCTGAATTATCTGGTGAACGAGATGCTGCAAGTTAGAAGAATTGGAGCCCTTACGTCTTCCCTCTGAAACTATGGCATGTGATTCTCAAATTAAAGTTTTGATTTTTATGTTGCACAATATTCGCCACATGTTTGTTCCCTGGTTGGCTTGGCACTTCGTGGAATTGGCGTATGTTGTTTGCTGTTTCTGCCCCCCCTGGTTGCCAGAAAACCAGGGAAGAACTCCTTGGCAGAGGTGTTGGCCACAGCCCCTTTTCTTTCCTCCTCCTCTTTTTTTTTTTTGTTTTTTTTTTTGCTGTGAAAAAGGGGAAGGAGGAAGGAAGGAACAAGCCCACCCCCGCGTAGTAGCCCCCAGTGGGTCCCTACTCTACCAGAAGAATGTTCGACGCGGGCAGAAATGATCGTGTGTTGAGCACGCCGGCCGATTTTACATACCCTCTTCACCCATGGGCCCGGCTCGTTACCCCTCTAAACTCCAGCACGGTTATCCTCCGTGTGAGTACGTCACACCTAACACAACCGAGGCTACCAGCGGACCAATAACTTCTTCTAGACCACGTGTCCGAGCAGGAAGCATCCGGCCTCCACAATTTAATCGACACCCATGCATTTCGAACTCGAAACCACTTGGTTGAAAGTAAGGTCCAGTTTCACTAAGCTACTAACTCAGTGGCTTGGCCAGAGCCTTTGTTCAGGGTTTTTAAGCATTGTTTTGTAAATCAAATAATATGATAGTGCTTACACATTAATCAGCTGATTACTACAAACTTTGTTAGACTATTTGGCCCTTTGTACAGATTAGTGAAGTTGGGAGCCATTGGTGGGTCAGGATAGACTTCGGAAATGTCGATACAGCGCTACTATTCAATGCTACAGCAGCTTGTGTCAGATACTTTAAAGTAGAGGGTTTAGGCTAGCTGTCATGTAGAAGTCCCCACCGAGACAGGGCAACTGTTACTATTGCAATCAAAATCTCGGCAATCAGGTAGAGGCAAACAGTTTCTTCCCCTTGTTTTCTCGTAATTGACTTATTTCCTCATTTTAATTTGTGTGTTTTTATTTCTTAAATTTCATTTTAAGGTGCATCAAAAGGCTGGAGAAATCTGGTGAACATCTTGTGGACACCATATGGGCCAAGTATAGGCCAAAATATATGTCATTCAAGAAAGCATACGGCAAATCCAGTACTGCCCTCAAAGAGAAAAGAAATTATATTCTGCACCCCATGGCCATGCATCAATCAGAATTGTCTCATTTCTAAAGGCTCTATTCATTATATGCTCTTTTTGCACCGTCACATTGGTTCATACGGTGCAGAATATAATTTGCCCAAAAAGAAGGATTACAGCTAGAAATTGCCGGCTTTCCCAATATTTAACCTTCAGATGCGAGATTCTTCTCTTAGGAAACTAGGGAATGGAGAGCCATCCTTTTGTTGTGCTCTACCACTGTAGTGGAACTGGATTCGTTTCCCTTTCATTCATGCAATCTGGTTCAAGAGGTTGTGGGGTCCCGAATACTAAGACCAGTACAGATGCACATAAAGGGCTCCTTCCTTGGAAAGCACGTTGGCTGCTCGACCACATGAAGTCTTTACCTAAGTCCGGGCTCTTAAATAATCGATACCTGAAGACTGAAGTCTGGCCTGGAGACTTGGAAAGCACTTGTGCTGCTCCACCACATGATCTTCTTAGCCCAATCCAGATATTTGGTCCGAACTTGGGTCACATGTAATGCCCAAGGTCAGTGGTTTGTGAGCTTGAATTGTATGGACAATCTGGTTTCAGCTAGAGCTGAGCTTAAGACTAGTATGTTCCGTAGAGCACAAGCTAGGCTGATAGTGAGCCTGACATCACCCTTGCAAAAGCCAGGTGTACATGGGTAAGGATGTGGCATTGGAGAACGCCTAATTGCATCCAAGTTCTGTTCAAATATTTGCATTGGAACCCACCTCATTCATGTATATATACAAGCTGTATTTGATTAAACTTGGAGACCTGCAGCTCTCTGAATTCTAGTCCATGTGGATATGAAGCAAACTGGACATTTCACAAAGCCTAAGCTTCTTCATGTGGACCTCATCATCATCATCATCTTCTTCTTCTTATAAGCTACTAGACAAATCTGGAGACATTTCACAAAGCCTCAGCTCCCTAGTTGAGCAACTGGTAAAACATAGGACCATTGACTCCATATACTGCTAAGAATCACATGTGAGGTTTAGTCTCATATGGAATAATTAGTAGGAGGTGGATGGATTAATAGATGATTGGGTACAAAATTTAATAGCTTAATTTTTTAAAATTGAATGAAGTTTCAACATATATATTAAGCTATTTTGGTATTAATACTCCTTCGTCTCTCTAATATATATAACATGGCTCATTGGTATTGATGACCTGCTATCATATATAATATACATGACATATATGTGGTGTTTGGTAACCTAAATGGAATCACCAAGGTGATCTTAGATCATTAGTGATCTTTATTTTAGGATAATTTGATCCCCAATGATCTAAGATCAGAAAGTTTGGTATTCTATGTTTCGGTGATTAAAAATTCTCAAAAATCTACAGATAACCTATTTGGTATTTCATGAAAATTCAAGGTCATTAACCATATAATACCAAAACTATCAAAATATTCTATAAAAATATATTTAGTATTTATATAAATATAATATAATAATAAATTAATATATTTATTAATATATTAATTATTAATATAGTATATTTATTAGTCC
>JAOXJJ010000819.1:7679760-7694196 GCA_025769935.1 Phoenix roebelenii
ATGATTTGCTCTTTGGTGAACAATGACTTGCACAAACGATGTCATCATATTTTACTAGTTATAATGCGCATGTCTATGTACATGTGTATCAAATAAAATATCATAATAGTTTCGTGTATAAATTATTATGTTGAAAATCCATTTACTGCTAGTGGCACATACAAAGACAGAAAACCTAATTTGATGTGGACTTGAAAAATAATACTTGAGATGGAGAGGCTAGGAGGAATGATAAAATTATATATAGCCCCAACTTATATCTAGTCTGATCTGATCCGATTGCCACCTCTAGTCAATTGCGACAAAGTTAATAGCACCCATCTCCTTCTGCAACATCAATAAAAGAAATTACGTTATTTTGTGGGCGCTCTATTGTATTGCTCTTTAGATTAACGAAACCTATACATGCGGGCCGATTAAGCCTAAAAAATATTACAGATAAAAATGTTCCAATTAGAGATCTTCTGAAAAAAAGTAGTGAGGTTATAAATAATACTCTGGAGGATGAAATAATCATAACTGATCATGATCTGGCTGACAAAAACTAGATCGGATCAGATACCTTGCCAAAAGCAATGGTGATCCTGGAGGAGTCTATTTAAATTAGAGGTAAGATGGACACAGGTGTATGGCTTTCTTTGCATGTGCCTACCACTATCATAGAGCAAATACTGATTCCTATTATCACTTGCAATGCAAATGCTGAATCTATTCATCACGTGTTTGTCACCTGCCCATTCTCAATGGAAGTTTGGAATGCTGTCAGCTTTTGCCTGAATGCATCGCTTCCTCCACCTAGGCTGGACTTCTCACATCAAAACCGGACTTCACAGTCCTTTCCGAAGGACCAACAGCAAATCATCCTCAAATTCATCTCCTCTTTTTCATGGGCCTTGTGGAAAGAAAGAAATTCTAGGATTTTCTCGAGGAAATCTTCTATACCTGTTTCAGTTGCTCAGAATGGTCTCAACATGCTCAAAGATTGGCCCATCCTCTATCAGAGCAAACACCACAAAGTTCGGACAAAAATCAAGAACATCAGCACTATCTTAAAGGATTCATGGTTCTTGTTGCTGGAAATTGGACCCGGGGGTGACCACTTGACCGAGGGGGAGGAGCTCCGGTGCAAGTTGGTGGGTGACGGATTGTCGGCGTGCAACGTCCTCCGAAAGACCTGCAAGAAGCTGGTGGTCGGGATTTCCGGCGCCGGCCCCTCGATGCCTAAGTCAGAGGGGGGCTTAATTTGGAGAAGGAGATGGACTGTAAGTAAAAGTCCGAAGCCCTTCCTTGGGAGGAGGAAGCCTCTTTTCAGAGGGAGAAGCTCCCCTTTTATAGGGGGAGTGCCATGGTTACCTGTGATGTGACTGGGCGAATTAATGGGTTACTGTCACGATTTGACGTGGGCATGGAAGTAATAAGTTACCATGGATGGCCCGTTCCCATCATGGGAGGAGATGGCGTGCAGCCAGAGCTAGCTTGTGGCGCGCAGTGCAGACCATTCTTGGGAATGGTGAGGCGTTGACAGTCGTAGCAGGGTATGGTCCCTGTTTGATATGTCGTGGTGTGGCCGGCAAGTAAAGCATGGTGCGGTGAGGCTACTGCAGGGCATGGCCGTAGCATGTGGACGACGAGGTCGGTCTTCTGAGGTCAGCTCGGCCTTCTGTGATTAGCCTACTGTGCTCGACCTTCTGAGCTCGGCCTTCTGTGCTCGGCAGCCTTCTATGCTCGGCAGCCTTCTGTGCTCGGCCTTCTGAGCTCGGCAGCCTTCTGCATGAGCTCGGCCTGCATGAGCTCGGCAGTCTTCTAAGGTCGGCCTTCTGCATGAGCTCGGCCTGCATGAGCTCGACAGCTTTCATGAGCTCGACAGCCTTCTGCATGAGCTCGACCTGCATGAACTCGACAGCCTTCATGAGCTCGGCAGCCTTCTGTGCTCAACCTTCTGCATGAGCTCGGTCTTCTAGCCTCGGCCTTCTGCATGAGCTCGGCCTGCATGAGCTCGACAGGCTTCTGAGGTCGTCTTTCTGCATGAGCTCGGCCTACATGAGCTCGGTCTGGATGAGCTCAGCAGCCTTCTGCATGAGCTCGGCAGCCTTCATGAGCTCGGCCTGCATGAGCTCGGCAATTTTCTGAGATCGTCCTTCTGCATGAGCTCGGCAACCTTCATGAGCTCGGCCTAGATGAGCTCGGCAGCCTTCTGCATGAGCTCGGCAACCTTCATGAGCTCGGCCTGGAAGAGCTCGGCAGCCTTCATGAGCTCGGCCTGGATGAACTCGGCAGCCTTCTGTGCTCGGCCTTCTGCATGACCTCGGCCTGCATGAGCTCGGCCTGGAAGAGCTCAGCAGCCTTCTGTGCTTGAACTTCTACATGAGCACGTCCTGCATGAGCTCGGCGGTCTTCATGAGCTCGACCTGGAAGAGCTCAGTAGCCTTCTGTGCTCGGCCTTCTTCATGAGCTCGGCCTTGCTATCGGATTTGGATGCTTGTGCTTGTCGGGTGGTCCATTTTTTTCCCCAACACTACCCTCCGACTTCCAAGTTCAAGCTGCTTTTCGGCTCGAGCGAAGGAAGTAGTCCAGTCGTCGATCATCCTATAATATAGCCAAATATCCATAGAGATGTACGTGCCAAGTAGGGTGTACCTCTCATGCAGTTGGAGTCAAGTACTTCAGGTCGACTCAGCGGCCTTATTTGGCTTGTGTGACCGACTCAGCAGGATGCCCCCACTCAGATCAAGGCGTGTTGTCGTAGGAGGCATCGAATGGCGTTGAATGTCGTCGAAATGTCGTCGAATATCATTGAATATCGTCGAAATATCGTCGAATGTTGTCGAATGGTGTCGAATATCGTCGAATGGCGTCGAATATCGTCGAATGTCATCGAATGACGTCGAATATCGTCGAATGGTGTCGAATGGCGTCCCGAGCTTGGTCGGGGCATCATTGGAGACACATACAGGAAACGAACTTCGTCCGTTGGCGATCGTGCGCCCTTATTCAGAGCGGGGCGACGTTGGAGATAGAGATACTCGTAGGTCATTTTTTGGATTCTCCGACCTGAACATAGATAAAATATTAAAATTATTTGAAGCCAAAGTGGCATCCTGTACCTTTTGGAGATATTTTGATGGCTCCCGAACTTCGAAATCCCTCAGGACTTGGCTTAGCACCAGCTTTCTTTGGCTTGATTTTCTGGAAGAGGTATTCCGCACTCGGGCTTCTGAGCTCGGCAGCCTGCTGAACTCGGCCTTCTGTGCTCGGCAGCCTTCTGAGCTCGGTCTTCTGGCCTCGACCTTCTGAGCTCGATCTTTTGGCCTCGGCCTTCTGAGCTCGGCAGCTTGCATGAGCTCGGCCTGGATGAGCTCGGCAGCCTTCTGAGCTCGGCAGCCTGCATGAGCTTAGCCTGCATGAGCTCGGCCTTCTGAGCTCGGCTCGGCCTGCATGAGCTCGGCGGGGGCTTCGGTGATGGCGATGCTCTGAAGGAGAGCAACGTCGCGGACGCCGTCCTGAGGATTTACACCCGTGAGGAGGGAGTACATGCTGGTTTCTTACTTGCTGCCTGAAGACAGAAGAGTTTGAAGGGCAATGGGATTTAATAGGGCTGTACCCTTTACCACATAGGCTTACAATCCTATTTTAAAGCTCCATAATTCTCCTCCTCTAGACCTCAGCTTTTATTTTTCTTCCCCTCCAACTCGTCGGCGTGAGACTCGGGCTACTACTTCTTACTGGTTCCCCCCACGTCCTACGTCGTTGCAGCGGGAGCCGTGCCTGATTTGAGATGGCTCGGGTGAAAGTTTCTTCCTTCGCTTGACGTGAACCCATGGAGGTGGCACAGGAGGGGCCTCCACTTATTGCAGGCTTTGGACTACAATGGCTAGCGCTTGAACTTGCTGCACCAGCGTGTCGAACTGCTCGGGTTGGACTTGTGAAACTTGATCTACCGGAGGTCTTGGTGGTGAATTCTGGACCGAGCGTCCGAGACTTGGAGCATGATGCCGAGAGGCGTTGGAGGCTCCTTTGCTTCTCAACTTCATGGCCACGACTCGGGCCCTTCCTCTAGCGCCAACTGTTGCTGGAAATTGGATCTGGGGGTGACCACTTGGCTGAGGGGGAGGAGCTCCGGTGCGAGTTGGCGAGCGGCGGATCGTCGGCGTGCGGCGTCCTACGGAAGACCTACAAGAAGCCGGTGGCCGAGGTTTCCGGCGCCGGCCCTCCGATGCCTAAGTCAGAGGGGGGCTTAATTTGGAGAAGGAGATGGACTGTAAGTAAAAGTCCGAAGCCCTTCCTTGGGAGGAGGAAGCCCCTTTTCAGAGGGAGAAGCTTCCCTTTTATAGGGGGAGTGCCATGGTTACTTATGATGTGACTAGGCAAATTAATGGGTTACCGTCACGATTTGACATGGGTGTGGAAGTAATGAGTTGCCGTGGATGGCACGTTCTCATCATGGGAGGAGATGGCGTGCAGCCAGAGCCAGCTTGTGGCGCACAATGCAGTCCATTCTTGGAAATGGTAAGGCGTTGACAGTCGTAGCAGGGTATGGTCCCTGTTTGATATATCGTGGGATGGCCGGCAGTAAAGCATGGTGCGGTGAGGCTGCTGCAGGGCATGGCCGTAGCATGTGGATGACGAGGTCGGCCTTCTGAGGTCAGCTCGGCCTTCTGTGATTAGCCTTCTGTGCTCGGCCTTTTGAGCTCGGCAGCCTTCTATGCTCAGCAGCCTTCTGTGCTCGGCCTTCTGAGCTCGGTAGCCTTCTGACCTCGGCAACCTTCTGTGCTCGACCTTCTGAGCTCGGTAGCCTTCTGACCTCGGCAGCCTTCTATGCTCGACCTTCTGAGCTCGGCAGCTTTCTATGCTCGGCCTTCTGCATGAGCTCGACCTGCATAAGCTCGGCAGTCTTCTGAGGTCGGCCTTCTCCATGAGCTCGACAGCCTTCATGAGCTCGGCCTGGAGAGCTCGGCAGCCTTTTGCATGAGCTCGGCAGCCTTCATGAGCTCGGTCTGGATGAGCTCGGCAGCCTTCTGTGCTCGGCCTTCTGCATGAGCTCGGTCTTCTAGCCTCGGCCTTCTGCATGAGCTCGGTCTTCTAGCCTCGGCCTTCTGCATGAGCTCGGCCTGCATGAGCTTGGCAGTTTTCTGAGGTCGTCCTTCTGCATGAGCTTGGACTGCATGAGCTCGGCAACCTTCACGAGCTCGGCCTGGATGAGCTCGGCAGCCTTCTGCATGAGCTTGGCCTGCATGAGCTCGGCAGCCTTCATGAGCTCGGCCTGCATGAGCTCAGCAGTCTTCTGAGGTCATCCTTCTGCATGAGCTCGGCCTGGATGAGCTCGGCAACCTTCATGAGCTCGGCCTGGAAGAGCTCGGCAGCCTTCATGAGCTCGGACTGGATGAGCTCGGCAGCCTTCTGTGCTCGACCTTCTGCATGACCTCGGCCTGCATGAGCTCGACAGCCTTCCTGAGCTCAGCCTGGAAGAGCTCGGCAGCCTTCTGTGCTCGGCCTTCTGCATGAGCTCGTCCTGTATGAGCTCGGCGGCCTTCATGAGCTCGACCTGGAAAAGTTCGGCAGCCTTCTGTGCTCGGCCTTCTGCATGAGCTCGTCTTGCATGAGCTCGGCGGCCTTCATGAGCTCGACCTGGAAGAGCTCGGCAGCCTTCTGTGCTCGGCCTTCTGCATGAGCTCGGCCTGCATGAGCTCGGCCTTGCTATCGAATTTGGGTGCTTGTGCTTGTAGGGTGGTCCATTTTTTCCTCCAATAGTTCCATATATAGCTTACTACTTGAAGAATCCATCCCTAGCTGTTTGAAGTGGCTGATCCGCTTTGTTTTTCCTGCAGAGCCTTGAGTTTTCACAACAAGAGAGTGTTCATAACCTCTCTGGTCTTTCTCTACTCTATCCCTTGGATGGACCTCTCTTCTCCATGAGCCTGCTGCTACTTATTTCTTTTGTTGATTGTGAGACAACATTGTTAAGGAATCACTTTGCCCTATTCTCTTATATATAGTACTACGTAAATAAGTTCTTTCAGTAAAAAATTCGGATGGCTCTTTTTTAGCCTCCCTTATCATCCCAAAAAAAAAACTTAAAACTTGTTGCAATCTCAATTTTACCATATTCGCTGAGAATTTAATATCTTGGTGCCTATATCTCAACTGAAATCTTGGAAACTCTTAGTTCTTTCTAAAATTTCTGCACCTTCTATCGCTGTTGAGATAAACACAGATCCATGTACATGATAATTGATACGTACTAAATTTCTGATATCAGTTTGATATTACCATGACCTTCAATCCCATTTAAGAATACATCCTTGAACTTCGGCTAACGCTTTGGGAAAGAGTTTTAATGAAAACTGATGGAAAAAATATTGGACCCCTCGACCTCGGGTTAGATTGATCTCGACAATCTCAGCCTCGACCGAAGAGAGCAACTTCGGTCCCGATGGAGGAGCCAACCGATCGAAGTGAACAACTTTGCCTCTGATCGAGGAGTCCATTCGACACGTGCCATCAGAAACTGACAGTCCAAACAACCGATGGCCTTGGTAGCCCATAGTCATGACAGTTCCATAGCCTGTGCCCAACTAGCACTGCATGCCGTCCACACGGACTAGCTTTCATGCTGCAGCTGTACTATCGGCCATTGCCTGGCCGTCTTTGTTCTTCACGCCAGTTCAGATAACAAAAAAATACTCTCTTATATAAAAGGGAAACCCTAGAGATCTCAGAAATGAGGTAGAAGCCTCTATGACTCTGTCAAAGTAACAAGACTATTACTTTTGACTTTTTGAAGGGGTCCGACCTAAATCGGCTATCACCCTCACTTTCCTCATCTTTGCCTCTGGTGGCGTCTTTTGAACTAGAAGAAATGCCATGCGTTTGATAACATATTACTATGGAAGTCTAAGAGGAGCTGCCCCTCTTAGACTTCTTAACAAGTAGTCACCCTCAGAAAAGAAAAGGGAAAACATGCCAATTTAACATATGTGACATCAATTGGGGCCTTTGGATCTATGATTTCAATGATTTATATGTAACACTATCAAAAGTTGTGATGTCTTTCAAATTTTTGAGTACAAAATAACCTTCTGAATATTGGAATTTGCATGAATACCTTTACAAAATTAATATTCGCATGTATACTATCATGAAATACTTGTTTTGCATGTATATCCTTCCGATCTTTTTTTTTGTATTTGCACCCATGTCATCTAATGCCATTAAAAAATTTGTAGTTTAAAATTAAAATGACTTTAGTACCTTTAACGGATAAATATGAAGAAAAAAATATTTATAAGGGTGTATATATAAATAATTTTTTTTTGAGAGTGTTCATGCAATTTCATATATTTAGGAGGATATACACGCCATAAAATCCCTAGATTTTTTGCATGAATATCCTCCTAAATATTAAAATTTGCATGAATATCCTCCCAAAATTGATAGTAGCATGCATACCCTCACAAAAATTTACTTTTGCATGAACACTTTGACATAACAGTTTGGTTGATATAATTAGACAAAATCATATCTATCTAAATTATAAATTAATTAAATTATGAAATTATCTTTTTACCGCAAAAGTAGGTAACAGGTTAATGGGTCTTGCTGAGAACTTACATGATCCATTGAACTTCCTCTCTTTGCACACGATCGCTCTCTTCCGCTTAAGATCACCCTAATCCCTCTACCTTCTTTGTAAAATTTTGCAATCTCTTTCGATCCCTCTCTTTCACTCTTCCATCTAGAATCAAAATCTTTTTCTTGACTCCCTTTACCATCAACAATCCTTCTCTATTGACCCCTCTTTTTTTTTTTCTTTTAGTGTGTGAGATTTGTAATATTTATCTTTTAGAACCGAAAAACTTCTCGTGTGCAAGCAGGTGGCTGATTTAAAATTATTGTAATAAAATGAGTCTCATACACTTGGTCTTTTTCTTCTCTAAAAGCTTGGAACATATGGGTAAATTAATTAGATTTTATTTTATTTTCCCATAGTAGCTTTAGGCAGCATTGTATTTGAGTCCTCCCAATCTTCTTAAATGGTATTGCCCAATTATAGTAGCCTGCTAGGTTTAGTCATTATAATGGATAAACTATATTTGCGAAATCTAGCCTTCTACTAGGGGCTCGTTTGGTTTGCGGAAAAAAAAAGGAAGGAAAGTGTGGTCAACGGGAAAGTAATGAGATACCTCTTGTTTGGTTGGAGTTTTCAAAGGAGAGAGATGAGAAAGTTGTATTCCCATAGAAATATGATTCCCACATTTCATGAAAAAGTCTTTTCCATGAAAAACAAACGAGCCCTAGATATTTTTGAGAAAACAACAGAGAGCAGCAACAAAAATAATGGTTTCATTTAATGAAATTTCTTTTCACATGTTATAATATCACTTGTTATTGTCATCGTGGACATCGTCATCAATGTGGTGGGTTTAAAGATTAGTTCAAGAAGATTGAGTTTTATTCTTTTTAATATGTCATTCTCATGAATAAGAAAGTTGGAAAGGTTAATTTAGGCTCCAATAAATTTCTGTCACTAGGCACTTATGGTTATTAGATTTAGTTGGTATGATCATGGCTATCCAAACTCTTCCCATGTAACATCTTTTCTTGAAGATGTGAAAAGGTCTGTAAACCTTGTTTGGCGCAACCATAGTTTATTCTTTGATATCAAACAACATATTGCATAGTAGGATGATTTGGATAATATATCCCCAAATTTGTCTAGCAATAAGCCTAACAGACAATAGCTACACCAATATTCCAACCTTTCCTAGTTCCTTCTAGAAATAGGAGTCTTTCAAAGGATCAATATCAAAGCAAGAACCAGAGAGGAGGCAAAATTTCAAAACCCAAAAAATGGTTCCTTATCTAGTTAGAAAAAATAAAAAAGAAAAACTGATCATAGCCCGAGCTTGGGCATACAAAATATTAAATTTTATATAAGCCCGATAAGAAATTTTATTTAAAATATATAGAGTTTAGGTCCAAAGCCCTGTTTATAATCAGCTCTATTAGAACATGAGCGAGCCATAAAATGATGGTCTATAGTTGCCATCTACAAACTGCACAAGAGACAAGCAGCCACCATTATTAATTTTGTTTCGTTCTCTCAATGAGATGAACCTTGTGGGATTTAATCATTTCAATTAATTTTTTATTGTTCTTGAAAATAATGGTGACGAAAGTCATCATCATGTCATGACAAACATGAAATGATAAGTACTAAGTTCTAATGTAAAGGTAGGCCAGAACTATAAAAGTTCCTGTGCGCTTTCTTAGACTAGGCATGACAACAATAGATTAAAAATTTATCAATCCAAATTTAATTTATTTATTAAATAATTAAAAATTTAGAATTTATACTTGATGTTTTTATTAAATAGATAACACAATCCAGCCAACTATATATTCAATTATTTATATAGATTAAATGAGTTATGCATTGTCACCATTATCTTAGGCCTACCAAACTCCAGCAATGATTGAGAACAGGCCACTGCCCCCAACAACCTAGTTTGCCTTACCAACCCACTAAATAGGTAGCACACTCTTCATCAATTTTTTTACATTAATATTAAAATCTTTTCCCTTCCGTACGTAGGCCACATGTTATGCACCTGTAATTATCTTCTTTCTTCTTTCCAAGCCAAAATTAAAATGAAATTTAAATGTCCACTTGCGTCCTTGTAAGATTGTACAAGATTAGATTACATGGTAAATTAAAGCAAGCTTGAAATCATGCTAGAAGATTTCATGGTAGATTAGGGGAGTTTTTTCTGTTTTATTGAAGCAACAAGGCAAGCAGGCGTAATTTGCATGGCCTTCACGCAGACGGCTTGGACTAACTTTTTGCTCACTTTATTGGTTACACACTTGCAATTATCTTCTTTCTCCTCCAAAATTAAAATAGAATTTAAACGTCCCCTTCATCCTTGTAAGATTGTACAAGATTAGATTAAGTGGTGGATTAAAGCAAGCTTAAAATTGTGATAGAAGATTATATGGTGGATTAGAGGAGCTTCCTCTATTTTATTGGAGCAATAAAGAAAGCATGCGTGCTTTGCATGGCATTCATGCAGACTGCTTGGACTAACTTTCTGCTGACTTTTGTTCACCTTTTTCACATGCAATCAGATATTTTCATCTCTCTCTCTCTCTCTCTCTCTGAAAAATCCAAATTGTTAAATATGATACACTACCTTTAAACTGTTTATAATTATTAAATTTTATAATTGGAAAGCTTCTAATCTATATATCAAATGATCTAAAACACATAATCTAAATAACATGAAATAATATCCATTTTTACGTACTTGATGCATAAGTTAAGAATCTCCAAATTATCTAATTTTTGTGATTCAAATAATTTAGAGATAATAGATGATTTTAAATCATTCGAAACATCAATATTGGAACCCCATCTTCTGATTTCATCTGAGTGATCTGACTTGAAAATTTGGCCAATCAAATCCTGATCTATGTTATTTATACATATATCATCAAGGAGTGCTCAAGCAATATGAACCGACATGTTGCCCAAAATATTATCTTAGATGAGAACTAAGATATCCGCAAAATCTTATCAGCACTCTACGTCTCCATCTCTATTGTCTTCTCTGTTTTGGTTGTGTTGTAAGTTGTAATATGCTGTCTATGTAACTTTCTTCTTTTAGTCAAGCTACAAATCCTTTTCTTCCACCAAAAAAAAGAGACATAATTTAACATGCATATTTTTGTAAATATAGCATTATCGTAGTAAAGAGCAATAAATGAGATATGATGACCATGTGCATCGCATCCAACTTGGGGATCCAATAAAGGACAAAGAATAGTTCCAGTCTCCAAAACGGACTGTTCAACTTGGGCACAGATGGAATGTCCCATGTAAAACACGTTCGGTAGAAGTTAGGGCTTTGAAATGAAAATAATAACGAATAACTCTCGTTATTAAAAATATTTTATTTTAATATTAATTTTAAAAGAGAATTGGAATATTTTAATTTTTCAAAATTTAATTCCAACTCGATCTCAATATTTAAATTTTATTACGATCTCAATTCTAATTTTGATTCGTAAGAGGATATAGCTATTTTTATTTTCATTCTAATTCATTTCGGTTTTAGTTTCAACCAAAAATGCCTGAAAGTTTTGTGATTATAATTTCCTAAATATATTTAATTACAAGCCATTCGTTTATGTGGCAGTCTTAAAAAGACCGGAATTCTCCAATCCCCATAATGATGGCAGTAGAACCTGAACGTTGCTTGATATCCCATCATGTGGCTTCATGATGATAACAAGTTCATACGGATGAATAATCTACCACCCATTTGTGTCGCGTGCCTAATCAACTAGGTCAGATGGAGTCAGGACGGTTTGAAAAGATGCTTGCTTATCCCCAATGATAAAATCAATTTCTTACTTCTTCGACCATCTTCGTCTCGTCTTTGGGCAGAGGCACACTGGCATCAATTTTAATTTTTCTATTTTAAAAATAAAAAATTGTTTTTATTTTATTTTTAAATTTTAAAGTCATCTTTGGCATAGCCAACTATTTTTAAAATTATATGTATGATGATGATAATGATAATGGCCAAGACAGTAGTAATAGTGGTGATGACGAAAATAATAGAGATGATAGAGATAGTGGTGGTGACCATGTGTGATCCAAGTAAGAAATTATGTTTAAGGTTTAGCTCGAAACCGTTCCGATCTAGCCTATGCATATGCTTAAGTATTATAATCGAATATTGATTTATTTTTTTATGCCGGATTAGCTCCAATCAAATAAACTTTTAGCATCTTAACTATTTTTTAATATATAAAAATTATAGATAAACTATATTTCTACCTAAATGTTATCCAAAAAATAATTACTCAGGAAAGTACAGTTCAGCACCCATGCTTGCTGATAAGGTCCAAACCTAAAAGGCCTGCAATTTATTCAGAAAAGGATAAAAATATTGAAAATAACAGTACCAAGAAAGGTCTTTAGTGCAATGTTACAGCCCGCGTGCTTAGCATGGTAGCCGTCACGAGCCTTTTTAATGTGTACGATAGTTGGACTAACTCTGCACGACCCGTGTTCATCAATTTTCGCATGGTGTTATTTCTCTCTATAAGAACGATCCCAAGACTCCACAAAGCCAACCAGAGATCCTAAGACGTTTGGGTTGGCCATCCACTCATAATTAAACTCTTAGAGATGAGGAATCCGGGGACACCTTTCTATTTCTTACTATGTGCTCTCCTTTCCCTACTCATCCTCCAATCGAGTTTCTCGGCATCTCACATAGTTGGTAAGTGTTTCCTTGGGAAAATGTTGATTTTAAGATGACACTTAGCTAGTCAGTTGGTTGCATATAATTTGATCCCTAAAATATGATGGACAATTCAGACTAGGCTAACATCTAGTCATGTTCATTAATATAATAAAGACTTACATGCTTGGTTGTAATGTAATCTCATTATTATTTTTTTTTCAAATTTTTATATAAATTTCTTCTCTTGTTCTGTAAAGATAAATTTTCTCAAACTATCTTTTCCTTGGAATTTAAAAATACAACTTTGAGAAAAAGAGGAATTCATTAATGCTATTACCTGGGAATAATGAAAGGGCACCAACAAATCATTTCTATGAACGAAATGGTAGTATGATTGTCCATGTTAAGAAATTGAAGCAGCACATCACTGGGTTTGAGCTCCGAATGTCATCCAAATGAAGTTCTACAAACCTGGTGGTAGGTAATTCCTGTATTCGAAATTTGTGGTAGAATTCTATCGAACACAACCCCAAACAGTACTACAGATAAGCATGCAAGGTGTGCTCCGTTCCCTATACACCCCAAAGACCACCAACAGTCAGATAACAAAATAGTCATTTTTGCCAAAGTTATAAGATAATATTTCGGTCTTTGTTAAAGATGTCTACAGTTATATTCACTTAGCATCAAATTATAGGCAATCTTATGCTAGATACCTTAATTGTAGGGAACTCATTAATTTTTTCTTCGCTGTGGCAGGAGCCGAGCAGTATTTTGACTATGATGAAGATAGTGAATTTGGGCCTCAACACTGGGGATATCTGCATCCGGATTGGGCAACTTGTAAAGATGGAAAAAGCCAATCACCAATAAATATAAATCATAAGAATATTGAAGTGAATTCGAGTCTGGAAAGCTTGATGACAAGTTACCACAGCACTTTTGCAATTATGCAAAATAGGGGCCATGACGTAATGGTAAGAAGAAGAACATGAACACGAAGGGGAAATAAAAGAACCAGTAATCTCTTTTCTTTTTATTTTCTTTTGATAAATTGAAGGGCTAAAGTCCCTCTAAACCTATTCGTTAAATCAATGAAAAGATATTACTATGTTTTATATTGTTTTTTGGTTTTATTTTACTCTTCTTTCTATGATTTTTTATAAAAAATTTGTTCATATAATTTCTTTTTTATTTTTCTTATGTGAATGTAGATTAACTGGACAGAAGGCGCAACACCTGGTGCAGGATCTCTTTTGATTGATGGCAAGGACTATGTTCTTCAACAATGTCATTGGCACTCACCCTCTGAGCATAAATTTTTTGGTGAGAGGTACCTTTCTATAACTCCATCTCCACCCTTTTTTTGGGTAACATAAATTTGTTATAGGGAGGGTGACATTGTGTGGCCTCGAAATTGGATTTATACATTTCAAAAATTCTTCAGTAACTCAAAAATGTCATTAAACAAGTCGCTTAATACGATGTATTCTAATTGCTCCCTTTGAATTGCATGATTGGGGTGAAGATGTTTGGGCTTAAATAAGGGAGAACATGTATGGACATATATTTATTTGTATATTAGTTACGAGTTCTAAACATTTGAGCCTAGGAACTCAAATAATATATTTCTGATAGCTTTGTCAGGATAAGATCCCGAGTTGTTATTAAAATTTTATATTTTATATTTTTAAAGTTCAGCTTCAAAGAGTGGAAAAATATGAAACATGGATGCATATATGCTTGGACACACATTAATACTTTGCTCATATTTTAATAGAAAATGCTGCATTATTCTCTTCCTTTCCTCTGTTGACCATCCTAGAGAAACTGGTTTTAAGAGATCATCCCAAAAGATTTCAAGATATTATCCCTCTCATAGCACATCTCACGTATTTTGGAAGTCAATTTCCAACCTCTTATCTTTCGGTGTTTGTAACCTAAGCCATAAATATGTACTTGTAGGCATCCTCTGGAGTTGCATATGGTTCACGTAAGTTCAGATGGAAGCATAGCTGTCATTGGCATCTTGTACCAACATGGCTCTCCTGATCCCTTCCTTTCAGAGGTTTGACATTAAAAGAACTTACCTTCTTTTACCTTTTCCTCTTCACTCTCCAACTTAAGCAGGCTAATCTTTATTGGCTCAGCTGTGGAAGTACTTGGAGTGTCTAATAAGGAA
>JAOXJJ010000819.1:7704289-7720742 GCA_025769935.1 Phoenix roebelenii
CCTGAAGCATCGAGCTCGGAAGAAGGAGCTTCCTCAAAGCATCCGTGCACTGCGAAAGTCATCTCCTTTTCCGATGAAGACCAAAAGAGTGTTGAGCCCTCTTTATGACGACGCTGTAGTTATTTCCTTCATCATTGCAAGGCTTTAAAAAGGATTTTAGTATATAATGAAAGCTCGGCTGATGTCTTATTTTGTAATGCCTTCCAAAGGATGAGCGCTCATCTAGCTAGATTCACAGGAGATTCCACCTCAAGAAAGTATTATGAAATTAAATCCTCTCATGGTCCAGAAGGCCGAGCTCATGCAGGCCGAGCTCATGCAAGCCGAGCTTATACAGGCCGAGCCAAGCTCATGCAGACCGAGCTTAGAAGGCCGAGCTCATGCAGGCCGAGCTAATGCAGGCCGAGCTCATGCAGACCAAGCCCAGAAGAACGAGCTCCAAAGGCCAACCTCAGAAGGCCGGTGCTGAGCCAAGTCCTGAGGGACTTCGAAGCTCGAGAGCTATCAAAATATCTCTAAAAGATACAGGATGTCACTTTGGCTTCAAATAATTTCAATATTTTATCTATTTTCAGGTCGGAAAATCCAAAAAACGACCTACAGGTATCTCTATCTCTAATGTCGCCCCGCTCCGAATAAGGGTGCACGATCGCCAACGGATGAAGTCCGTCTCTTGTATGTGTTTCCAATAATGCCCCGACCAAGCTCGGGATACCATTTCGACTTCCTTCGATGATATTCGACGCCATTCGACGACATTCGATGCCCTTTGACGACCTTCGATGACCTTCGACGCCGTTCGACGACATTCGACGTCCTTCGACGACCTTCGACGCCATTCGACGACATTCGACGTCCTTCGACGACATTCGACGTCCTTCGACGACATTCGACGCCTTTCGACGCCACTTCGACGACATCCGACGCCACTTCGATGATATCCGACGCCATTCAACGATATTCGACAACATTCGACACCCTTTGATGACATTCGACGCCATTCAACGACATTCGACGCCACTTCGACGACATCCGATGCCATTTCAACGCCATTCCACGCCATTCGACGCCCTTCCACATCATTCGACGCCTCCTACGACAACACGCCCCGATCCGAGTGGGGGCACTCTGCTGAGTCGACCACAAGCCAAAGACGGCTGCTGAAGTCGATCTCAGAGCAAAGTCGCTCAGCTCCGCTTGGACAACTCGGCTTAAGGCCGATAGCTCTGACTGCACGAGAGGTACACCCTACTTAGCACATACATCTCCATAGACATTTAGCTATATTACAGGACGATCGACGACTGGACTACTTCCTTCGCCCGAGCCAAAAAGCAGCTCGAACTCGAAAGTTGGGGGTAGTGTTGGGGGAAAAAATAGACAACCCCACAAGTACAATTAAAGCACCTAAATCCGACAGTAAGCCTGACCTCACGTAGGCCGAGCCGAGCTCATGCAGGCCGAGCTCATGCAGGCCGAGCTGAGCTCATGCTGACCGAGCTTAGAAGACCGAGCTCATGCAGGCCGAGCTCATGCAGACCAAGCTCATGCAGGCCAAGCTCATGTAGGCCGAGCTCATGCAGGCCGAGCCGAGCTCTGAAGACCGAGCCTAGAATGCCGAGCTCATGCAGGCCGAGCTTGTCGTCCACATGCTGCGGCTACGCCTTGCAGCAGTCTCACCATACCATGCTTTGCTTGCTGGCCACGCCGCGACACATCAACCAGGGATCATACCCTGCTACGACTATCAACAATTAATGTGCATGGTCTCCACGGATCTCCGGGTTACTCAAAATCTCAGGTCATCCACGGCAACTCATCGACTCACTCAACTACGTCCGGTCACCCACAACAACTCATTGGCTCCAGTCCCGTCCTCCACAGCAACGCATTAATTCAGATGACCACACTCAATCATGACGGTAACTCATTTAATTCGTCCGATCACATCACAGATAACCCTATATCCCTTCTATAAAAGAGAAACCTCTTCCTCTTAGAGAAGGGTCCGAACTCTGAAAACTTCAGGAGATAATTTCTCTCCCTCTACACAATAGCCCCCTCTGACTTAAGCATCGGAGGGCCGACGCCGGAAACCCCGGCCACCGGTTTCTTACAAGTTCTTCGGAGGACGCAGCCCGCCGACGGACCGCCACCTGCCACTCTTGCCGGGGCTCCTCCTTCTCAGCCAGTAGTCGCCCCCGGGTCCAATTTCCAGCAACACTACTATCTATGAGTGAGACTAATAATAATTACAAGTACTCAGGCTCAACTTGTTATCGAACTCACTCAACGATAAAAAAAAAAAAAAAACAAAGTTTGGACAGCTATTTCAAGCTTGGTTTGAGCTCAAATACCCCTTTTCATGTAATGGGGCAAGTTTGAATTGTGGCTTGGCTTGTTTGCACACCTAAAGCATGCTGCATGGAGGTACTATCATGAAACGGAAGTGGTTTTAGGCTTGCTATTGGTAGGCGGGTGCCTTCCTCCTCCCTTCAATTTTTAAAAAGTTTGATCCACCAAATTATAACATATTGATCCGTTGCAATGTGATCACACCTTTCATCTGCCCTTTGGTGCCCCATTCTCTATGTTCTTGGCTGAAGGAGCAAGATGCCAAGTCAGCCACTCATGCTGACGCTAAGAACCAAATGAAGATGATATTTTAATGCCCACGGTACTGTTGAGCTTCCATCCTATATTTTTACATTTATAAAAAGAAAAAAAGATAGATCTTTGACAATGATGCTATGCTTCTTTCTTTTTTTTTTCGAGCCCCTCTTTTCTGCCACCTTCCTGGAGATGATTACCGAAACCTTCCAAATATTTGATATGATCATTGCTGATATGTCTTCTTAACGTCCCAATCCTATATCTTCTTATGATTGACCTTCAAACACCGCTCGAGAGAGAGGATTGGATCAGAGTGCAGGTGATCTTCTGTTTGTTAAATTCTTGAGTGAAATGATGGGTTTTGGAACTTTTCTTGGGCTCTTGGTTCTAGTTTCATGTCTTACCAAATTACTTTGGCTGAGCCCCTGTTTAGTTCTCCTTGGCTGGTTTGAAACTTGTCTCCAATTAAGTTAGGATTCCTTCAGTAGAAAGACAGAGGGGTGAACGATGACTATTGGAATAAAAAGATTTTCTTTCTTCTATCTTCTATATCAATCATGGCAAATGTGAGTGTAATATAAAAAAATGGAATAACTCTTATTAAGATTTTTTGTTTTGTTCAAGTCGACCACTCCGACGATTCAAGCCTTGGGCAAAAGGTGCAAAGAACATCCTAATCCAGAATCTAAAGCATGAAGTCAAATCTCCAGTGGGTTCTGCTGATGGTTCTTGATGGAAGCAGACCAACAGAACAAAGAGAGAAATCCGATGGAGGTTAACATCAGTGTTAAAGTATCATGTTTGTTAAAGTTCCATTTTCCATAAAGATATTTCTTGAAAACTTCGATAATATCCTCCATCTATATGATCCGGTTATGCTGCTCTTCGCTTCTTAATGAAGGGTTGCCGCTAAACATGATTTCTGTGATCCACCTGAAAAATCCTTAATGTAATCAAGAGACCTAATATCTGCCAGTAACTCAAACAAAGGATCCAAGCACCCCAAAACAGGTGTCATCAGAGTAACCCGTAACTCAAACAAATTATGCGGTTGCACCTAATTAGATGCTTGAATGAACTCGAAAAAAAATTGTAAGTCTCACATGAAAATCAACTATTGGAATGGAACATTTTGGATAGGCACCAAAGCTCTACTATGATTCTACAGAAGTATACAAGATAACACTTGACTCACAAGTATCTCATGGAGCTAATTTTTGAAGAATAAATTGAGCCACAGTGAAAAGAGTAACTATGAGAGTACATTAGTCCAAAATGAAACTTTAGCAATATCACCACTAATAGAATTTACATATATGACTACTTTCGTGGTATCCAAATTGGGTTAGCTTTCTAACATATCTTAATTCACCCTAAATAAAAGTTAAACAAGAAATATATGGTTAATTTATTGAAGACATATCAGTGCCAATGAATATCCAGATATTTAATAAAAGTTTATCAATCTATCAAGAGTATTTAATAAATCTTTCTTTAAGATTTCTTTCAATTCTTTGTGATGTGAGGCTGCTCAAGTGCCCTCACAGTTCAAAAGGAGATACTGGTGAGACTTTGGGTGTGTCTGATCAGACCGTGGCTTGGTGGTGGCAGTCCAGCTCTCCATATGGTTCACCGAAGCCTCGTTTCCATGGGAGACTGAATAATATCTCCGAGGTAGTCCGAAGAACTATATCCTATCCCAGTTCGGTAGCACACGTGGACATTAGAAGAACCTTCTTAATAGCAAAGACTGGTTCAATAAGGAGGAAGAGCACCGATTCCTTTCTCAGGATGAGGGCTTGCGAGACTAAGGACCAGTGATCAGCTACAATTTGGTGTTGCACCAAGAGGAGCTCGCATGGAGGTTGAGGTCCTGGGTGTTATGGTTGCGAGAGGCCAATGATCGGCATCGCCAGCATTAGATTTTTATGATAAGGATGGGTGTTTGGGAGTTCCGAGACCTTATTGCAATTTTGCCTCAGTTGCATCTCTACTTCAAAAGAATCTTCCGGTAGAGGAGGTCATGGAGTTGTAAAGCTGATTGAAATGTTATATGGTTCAAAATCCTGCAAAGTTAGAGAATTGCTTTTGGATGGATGAATTGAAGATAGCACGTCTCTTTCTTTTTTGGTGTATTAGGTGGCTCACATGCTCCACTACAAGGTTGGATCTCTACTTATATAATACCTTGGTCTCCCTTTTACTAACATAAATCCCAACCGAGAGAAATGGATCTCTACCTGCAAGGTGACGAGAAGCTCCTCTCCGCTGAAAAAATGCAATCAAGAAATAATGATGCCATAATTTTTTTTCCCTCTTTGTGTAATTAAATAATATCAATCAACAAGCAACAATAATCTCTACAATCTACTTAACAATTAACAAGCAAAATAATCGAGCAATACACGCAAAAGAGACAATACAATTTTTTTAACACAGAAAAATCCTTCGATGTGAAGAAAAAAACTACGAGGCCTAGTCCAGCCAAAAACTTCCACTATTTAGAATAATGAGATTACAATAGACTCTCTAGTTCAACTAGAGGCTGCACAAACATCAACAAGAATTAATCTTGGCTTCCACAACAATAACATTCATCACCAATAAGGTGAATTTCAACAATAAACTACAAAACAGAAGATGGATCTCACCAAGTGTTGATGCTTGAAATAATTAATAGAGAAAATTTTTCAAACTTATATTAGAGAAGAAAAAAATAACATAATTTATAAAATGTTTTAAAGATAATTTGAGAGAAAAAGATATAAGATGCTAACATTGTATAATAAATTAATTGTAATAACCCAGAATTTTGGGGCTCGTGGGCCGGCCCAAAGTGGCCGGCCCAGTCAGATGCTCTGTGCCTAGCCCAGCCTATGGACTTGTGGGCCGGCCCGAATAGATTGGGCTGAACTTGGCACGCGCATAACACACGTGGCAGGGGAGGGAGACTCCTGATCGGAGTCTTCCTCTTCCCCTGCTCCAATCTCCCCCAAGTCCACTGAAAGAGGGCAATCAAATCCTACCTAGTTTGAGGCACTCTCTATCTATAAAAGATCCACTTCCCCTCTTCTTGGGCATGAACTTTGGGAGCTCTTCTATTAGAGTCTTTGATCGCTAGGTGTTCTGTGGGAGTATCTCGGAGTGCTCGCTATCGATCTGCCCGAAGCAGCTCCCTCTCCTTCTCTTCAGCCTTTGGGCCATCGTCTCCTTGAATCCGGTCGGCACGCCGCCGAATTGATGTGAAGTTGGACTCCCCTGTTTCGGCTTATTCTCTTTCGTTATGGTCGGACGTCGCTGGCCTTGGCAAGCTGCCAGTACTGCTGGGGTTATCAAACATGGGCCACCACCGTCGAACATCCCCTCTAATCGGGAAGAAGAAAGAGAGAGGGAAAGCCACCCGATTCTCTCCTCTTCCCTTGCCTCTTTTCTTCTCCTCTCTCTATATTATCTCTCTTGTTTCTTACTTTCTCTCTACTGTACTTTCTCTCTGCGAACTTTCTCTCTCTATTAGACTTTCTCTCTCTATTGAACTTTTGCTCTCTATCTAGACTTTCTCTCTCTACTTGGATTGTTTCAATCTCTTGTTTCTCTTCTTCGCATGGTTCTACGGACTAGCAGGAGGGTCCTAATGTTCTTATTGTAGACCTGGGTTAAACCCGAGTAGAGGATTCTAGACTAGTGTCGCTGCCACTACTCGTCGCGTTAGCCTTATCCCAACCATTGCTAAGTACCATTGAACTCTATCATCATGATTTTTTATCGTATTAGTTGAACCATAGTCTGATTCTTGTTTCATAATTTAACGGGTTAGATTGGCCAGAGCAGACCAACCTGGATCGTCGGACGCAGCTACCTACTTGACCCTGTCCGTGTTGCACCCGACTGTTGTCAGACACCATTGGATCCATACTTAATAACTCCTAATCTATTCTCTTGATTTGATATATATTTCTTGATCAAATAAATTGGATTACAATGTATTGACTAATTCGAACAATTGGACATTGTCATCTAGCTAGTCTCGTGTATCTTCCTATATGAATCTATTTTCACGATCAACCCTAATTTTATATGGGGATAGAGTCATCGAGACAGGAAGAAGACCAATGAGATCTCATACTCTAGTTTCTCTCTCTTACTGTTTCCTTCTCTTGGTATTTTCTCTCTAGCTTGATCTAGAGAGATCGTTGGTTGTGTAGACTGCTGGATAGTCCTGGGTTGCTATGTGTTGGTGGACCCTTTAGTATATCAATAGAAAATTCTGGGTTGTCAAATACCCTGGATAACTTTTGATGTTGACTTGGTTCTATAGAGAAACAATTTTTTGGATAAAAGAATATTGAGTAGGGTTCTGTCACCCTGGTTCGTAGGTCACATAGTGGGTAAGTGATTGGTCTGTCTAAGTTGTCAGAAAAGAGGTAAGAATCTTTGTACACTGACCTGCATGATACAAATACTTTTGTACCTATATATATGATATGGTAATGATCCAAATAAGTAAGATGCAGGAATGGTTTTATGATGGTTTTGGTATTAAATCGTATTTTGAACATGTTTACTTATGATGGATTGTATGATGGATGCATATATGAGCATAACTTCCATAATTGGACTAATTGATGTGGTGCTCTAGACTAACCACGTTATATTGATTGCCCTGTCACGGGTAGAAAATGTGACCGTGGTTAGTCTAAAGTTGAAAATAAAGAAAGAATTGATGTGTGGATGTGCAATTGGTGGAATAGACACTGACTTTGGGCTTATCTTGTTACTATTGATTATCTCGTCACAGGCTCAAAATGTGTTATTATCAATTGCCCCATCACAAGCTGAAAATATAATACTATCAATTGTCCCATCACGGGCTAAAAATATAATACTATCGATTGCCTCATCATAAGCTAGAAATGTGATACTATTGATTGCCCTATCACAAGCTAGAAATATTATACTATCGATTGCTCTGTCATAGGTTGAAAATATGATACTACCGATTGTTCCATCACAGGCTAAAACCGTGATCAGAATTTAGCCCAAATTTGAAAAGTTAATTGATTCGAATCAAATTAAAAAGAAATTAAATGAAAAGCATTGAAAATACTATTGAAGATTTATGAGATGTCATATGATAAATCACTTTTATGTGGCTGAATTTTTATTGATATTTGATTACATACTATATATTGATTATTCGAGTATTATTGATAGTTGGTTTGTGATTTCATGATTTGTGCAATATTTTCTTGCAGTTTTTAAATTTATATTATTATTATTATGTTGGTATGGATGTGTGGGGATTCTTGTTGAATTGTAAAGCTCACAACCTTCTTTTTTTTAGTCACAAGATGCATATTTTTGGATGGGTTGGGCACAGAGTTCAAGTATCAGAGTCTTTAGTTAGTTAGTTTATTTTTCTTTGATGGCTCATGAACATTTGAAGATCTTGTAACTAAACCAGTTTGATTAGTTGGATATCTTGGATTTATCTATTTGGATTAACTATTTTATTATGGAGTTATTAGATTATGTTCAGCTTAGGCCTTGCGTGATCTTTTAGGGCACTACTCTAGGGCTCATACGGCCATGCCGCATGCCTGGACCCGGGTGATAGGTTCGGGACATGACAAAGTGGTATCAGAGTTAAAGGTTATGATCTCTAGGGACATGATAGAAATGATATCAGAGCTTAAGTTTTGAGATCATTGGGGATTGTGACAAAATTGGAATCAGGATGGAGAGGTTTAATATCAGTAGAGATTGTAATAGAAATATATCAGATCTTGAGATTACCATCACTCGGGATATGACAAAAAATAGGGCATAGAGGTTTAAGATCACTAGGGATTGTGCTAGAAATGTATCAGATCTTGAGGTTACGATCACTCAGGATATGACAAAAGTAGCAAAAATAAATTTAGTGCTTAAGTGTAAGATCACTAGACATTATGATAAAATGTATGTACGATGAGTATAGAAGGACTCGATGATTTGTCTCTGATCATGATAAGAGACGTTAGACTTAAGGTAAGTGTAGAAAGGTTAATTATGGCCTACCGTGTGAGTTGGTTATACCGTACCATATTTATTGGTCCATATGTTGTTTAATTATCTTGGAAGTTCAAACTTAAAATGGGTTTAGATATTATTGCACTTTTATTTTGCTCTAATTATTAGAGTGAGATTTGTACATAGATTTTTCATAGTATTGGAGTGAGTTGAGAAAGATTTTTCATAGTATAATAAATGAATGTGCTTCGAGGTTAAATATGTATGTGGATTATATTTAGAAATTAAAGTTTTAGGTACTAAAAATAGATCTATTTTCTGTTGATTTATTTGATTTTATTTTGATGCCATAGAGTATGCATATTGATGGGGGAATTCTAGTTATTTGAATTCTCATGTTTGGATCAGGCTATTGAATTTTTTTCATAATTGTTGGAGACTATTGGATGTGTTAATTTAAACTCAAGTCTGGGCTTATGATTTGAGCAGGGATCTTTTATTATTATTGATGAAGCTACAAGTTAAAAATGATATTGAGTAAGGATGCTTACATAAATTATCACATATAACATTGTTGATGGATGTTAAGAATCTTGGTGAAGAAAGATTTGGAGGTTAATAGAGTTAATTCTACTCATAATGATTTCGATTCAAAGACTTTTAACCCATTGAATTTGGAGTAAATTTTGTTGGAAGGAAGAACAATGTAGATTGTCAAATCAAATTGCTAAGAGAATTCAGGGTTAACCCCTTTTAAATTGAACCTAGATATTTTGGATTCTAAAATGGTTGTGGAGATCATGCAGTGACCTTAAATTGAGGGTCAGTTATGGTAAGTACACTTTACATAATTAAAGATGAGAAAATCTAGAGGTTATGCTCTAATTCTATTTAAAATTTAAAATTTAGATTTTCTTAGTCCTAATACAAAGTGATATTTTGGTCAGAACTTATTTAGCGCTTTTAGAGTATTTGCTGGGTTAGATCAGAGTGCGCAACAGAAGAGTGTGTGACAAAATTTTTTTAGGAGGGAATATGTAATAACCCAAAATTTTGGGGCTCGTTGGCCTGCCCAAAGCAGCCGGCCCATCTCGATCCCACGTGCCTAGCCCAGCCTATAGGCTTGTGAGCAAGTCTGTATAGGCTAACCTAAACTCGGCATACGCTCAACACCCGTGGTAGGGGTGGGAGACTCCCGATCGGAGTCTTTCTCTTCCCCTACTCCAATTTTCCCCAAGTCCACCGAAAGAGGGCAATCAAATCCTACCTAGTTTAAGACTTCATCTATAAAGGATCCTCTTCCCCTCTTCGTCAGCATGAACTTTGGGAGCTCTTCCATTACAGTCTATGATTGCTAGGTGTTCCGTGGGAGGAGCTCGGAGTGCTCGTCGTTGATCCGGCCGGAGGCAAGGCATGCTTCCTCTCCTTCTCTTCAGTCTTTGAGCCACCATTCTCCTTGAATCCGGCCGGCAAGCCGCCAGATTGATATGAAGCCGAACTCCCCTAATTTGGTTTATTCTCTTCCATTTCGGTCGGCTATCGTCGGGCTTGGCATACCGTCAGCACTACCGGGGTCGTCGACCATGGAGTGTCGCCGACCATCGGTCACTGCCACCAAACATCCCCTCAAGTCGGGAAGATGGAAGAAAGAGAGAGAGGGAGAGCCACCCCATTCTCTCCTCTTTCCTTGCCTCTTTCTCTCTCCTCTCGCTATATTCTCTTTCTTATTTTTTTAGTTTCTCTCTCTACTAGATTTTCTCTTTCTATAGAACTTTCTCTCTCTTTGAGACTTTCTCCCCTTTATTGGACTTTCTCTCTCTTTGAGACTTTCTCTCTCTATCTAGACTTTCTCTCTCTATGAGACTTTCTCTATTTACTGGACATTCTCTCTCTATGAGACTTTCACTCTCTATGGGACTTTCTTTCTCTATCTAGACTTTCTCTCTCTGCCTAGATTGTTTCTCTCTCTTATTTTTTTTCTTCGCATGGTTCTATGGACCAACAGTAGGGTCTCAATGTTCTTATTGTACACCCGGGTTGAACCCCGATAGAGGATTCTAGATGAGTATCGTTGCGGCCGCCCATCACGTTAGTCGTACCCCGACCATCGCCGAGTACTATTAGACTCTATCATCAAGATCTCTTACTATACTACCTAAACCATAGTCTGATTCTTTTTTCATGATTTAATGGGTTAAATTGGCCAGAGCGGACTGACCCGGATAATCGGACGCTGCTACCAGTTGACCTCCTGTTTGTCTTGCAGCCGACTGTTGTCAGCCACCATTGGACTCATAATTAATAATGCCTGATCTATTCCCGTGATTTGATATAAATTTTTTGATCAGATGAATTGTATTATGTTGTATTAATCGATTCAAATAATTGACCATTATCATCTAGCTGGCCTCATGTTTCTTCCTAGATGAATCTATTTTTACCGTCAGCCCTAATTTTGCATGGGGCTACAGTTATTCGGACAAAAAGAAGCCCAATAAGATTTCATACTCTAGTTTATCTCTCTTTTTGTTTTCTTCTCTTAGTATTTTCTCTCTAGCTTGATCTAGAGAGATCGTTGGTTATGTGGACCGTTGATAGTCTTGGGTTGCGATGTGTTTGGTGTACCCTTTAGTAGATCTGTAAAGGGTTATGGGTTGTTAGATATCTCGGATAATTTTTTATGTTGACTTGGTTCTATAAGAGAACAATCTTTTTGACAAAAGGACATTAAGTAGGGTTCTGTGCATCCCAGTTCATAGATCACAGAGTGGGCAAGTGATTAGTCTATGTGGGTTGTCAGAACAGAGGTAAGAATCTATGTACATCGACCTATATGATATAGATATTTTTGTACCTATATGTATGATATGCTAATGATCTAAATAAGTTAGAAGCAAGAATGGTTTTTTGATGGTTTTGGCATTAAATCGTATTTTGATCATGTTTGCTTATGATGGATTGTAAGATGGGTTTACATATGAGCATAACTTACAATTACATAATTGAACTAATAGATGTAATGCTCTAGACTAATCATATTATATTGATTGCCCCATCACAGGCTTAGAATGTGACCGTGGTTAGTCTAAAGTGTTATATTCAGGATATTTGTGAAAACCAGTGTTTTATGAGAGTATAGAAATAAATATAAATTTTAAAAAGGTGTTTATATAAATTTAAATATTTAGAAGGATATTCATACCAAAAAAAATCAATTTACAAAATTCCTTCTTTCCCATTCCCCTCCTCTATCTAATTTAAAAATATTTACCAGTTTTGTAGAACATTAAATACTCGAATTCTTTTTATTTCATCACATAAATGGACCCATAGGTCGGCATCATCACATAAAAGGACAGATAGGTGGCATGCAGACATCTCAGCTGCTACAAATACCACATGGAGTGGGCGCATGCAGATAGCTACCGCAAGCACCTCACCTCTCCGCTTATTACAACGCTGAAAACAGAGGAAGGCAATGACATGAGAAATTAACCATGGGATTTGGCTGGTGTCCCCAAATACCACATGGAGTGGGCGCATGCAGATAGCTACTGCAAGCAGCGCACCTCTCCGCTTATTACAACGCTAAAAACAGAGGAAGGCAATGACATAAGAAATTAACGATGGGATTTGGCTGGTGTCCCCTAGTCGTGCACCGGTCGGATGAGGACGTGTTTGATGATAAGCCCCTTCTTCCAGTTTCCCGCCTTGGTCTCCGTCATGGAGAATTCTACCTGGCCACTTCCGGCTGCCAAGAAGTCACCAACAACGAGGTCCAGCCATTTGTTCGAGGGCATGCCCTTGAGGGTCACTTCACGCGAGGTCGAGCTACTATCCGGCTTCAGCAGATGAAGGGTCACCGGAGACTCCCAACCTGAACATGGCTCCTTCAACATTGCAACGATGACGACCTCATACGCTGCGCCTGCTTTGAGCTTCGACATCTCGAAGCTCCCACGGATCTCGAGCCAGGATACTCCCAACAGTTTTGGCACCTCAATCTCACCGTAATCTTGGCTGGGTTTACAAAAAGAAAAAAAAAAGCCCGAAGATAAATATTTATTGAGAACCATTTCAGGAAATTTAGAGCCCGCAATAGTGTTCATAGATATGTATATGTATATATAGGTAGAACTTGGGACATGGCTGGCCAAAATTTTCCATTCACCTGTTGAACAAGAGGCAGTTCCACTTCCAGTATCTTGCATCTCGTCCCCAAGAGATCCACATGTCCTTCGGGTATATAACCAAACCCTTAACACCACACCCGGGGTTCTAGGTGAACAAGATGAGGAAGCCAAAGAAAAATGCTTTAGTAGCTCAAAATTGTAACTCAAAGTCACTCACTGCTCTCTTTGAATTGGTTTAAGAAGAAGATAAATCTTGATGAAAATTCATCACCATGCACGCCCTTTGCAGCGTGGACGGCATGCGGGACGGTGTACGATAACTAATTGGACTCACCACAGGCTTGACCAAGACTCTTTTGATGAGAAGCCCCTTCTTCCAGCATCCCGATGTCTCCTTCAGCGAGAATTCGACCTCCCCGGATCCTGTGGCCTCGAAGTTGCCAACGGCAAGGTTCTGCCATTTGTTCCGCGGCATGCAGTCGAGTGTCACTTGACAGGAAGTTGAGGTACTATCCGCCTTGCGGACTTGGAGGGTCACTGGTGGCGCCCATCCTTGGCATGGCTCTTTCAGCATCACTTCCATCACGACCTCATACCATGTCTTCGCTGTGAGCTGTGACATGTTGAAATTCCCACGGACATCGAGCCAGCATACGTTCAAGAGTTCTGGCACGTCGATCTGACAGTAATCTTGGCTGAGGATTAAGGAGAGAGAGCATGCATGGAAAGGGAATTGGTTCAGCCGTTCAGTATTAAGATACATCAAACCATTTGTAGCTGGCACCATGACATTATGTCCAAATTAATATACAAGTAGAACTAGATATATGGCTGGGGAAATTTCAATCACCTCTCAAGTGGGATCTGGTCCCATGTCCAGTATCTCGCGTCTTTGGCCCAAGGGATGAACAGGTTCCTAGGGCATAACGCTAAACCCACGGTCTCGGACTTCTCAACACCATAGCCACAACCCTAGGACATGGAAGAACCATAAGCTAGGTATAAGTGTCTGCTCAATTCAAGGAACGAATTGCACAAAGAACATGAATGAATGAGAGTATGAAGGAATTGGACTCACCACAGGTGCCATCTCGTGTTTTTCTCAGTTTGGCTCCTTTACTCAGCTTCTCGGTTGCTGATGCATTTGGAGGAATGCTGAGTGCCATTTATAGTGGCAGTCTGTCTTTTTTTAATATTAATAATAACATTGAAAAATAACTAGCAAGTCAATTGGAAAGACAAAAAAAAAAAAAAAAAAGAACTTCAAGTCAATGCCCATACTTATTTGGGGATACAAACGAAGGACCAGTGCGTTGGGAGGTTTACCCAGCTTAATAAAAAAAGACAGGTGACTCAACATGTTATTTTTTTTATGAAGATCCAAATCGTCGTTTGAGGCTTGGCCGAAAAATCGTTGGCTCTTCCCCTCAACGTAGCAGCAAGTAGCTGTTAACCTCAGTTAGCTTAAACTTCATCGCTGATTTGTTTCGTTAAGCAATTGCTCCTGCGCGAGTTTAATCCTCAGCCAAGTAATACTGGTTGAGTCGGCTCTCACCATCCAAAAAAGAATTTTTCATCTTCGCGATCTCCATCATGACATCAATTTGTATTGATATCAGCCACCTACTATTTACAGATATAATATTATATGCTACGATTCTTGTATTTATTATCTCAACCAATCTAAATCGATACATTGTGAAAAATCTATGGTTCGAGATTTTCTAATCTATTTTTTAGTGAATTCTCAATTAATAGTTAACATATCAAATTCAATGTCTAAAGATTGTGGCTAATCAGTCTAACATATCAAAATCTGATATCTCGGATTTTTTTTTATGATCTCAGAATTTCTTAGGGCCCATTTGATGTTTATGCTTTTGTTTTATATTTTTATTTTCATATTCAAGAAAAAAAATTAGCTTAGCTAAACATATTTGTATAAGGAGATGCTTCGGGACCTCATCAAAATTTCAAGTTGCCCATTACCTTCAGCGAGACGTCTTAAATTCAGTTTCTTCATTCACCAGTACCACCGGCCATGCCAAAAATGTGATTACCGTGGAAGAAAGGGTCTTTTGTGTAAGTCATTAAAGCATTATTAGAGAGATAAAGAAAGACTTCCATCCGAACAGTCAACTATTTCCTTAGCCTTCAGGATTCGAGCCAGAAACACTTGAGGAATCTTGAGTAGTGTGAACTGATGCCATGGTGATCGGATAAGCTCTTGCTGCCAGTAATTTGTCGGTGCTATCTTGGATGGGAATTCTCTCGGCCCCGAGCACGTTAATCTCTCTTTTCCAATATTAATTTTATTGACTATAATATCGTTGAAATCCCCTATCTATTGAGCAATGGAATACTTTATGTTAACTCATCAAAGTATTATTAGAGAGATAAACAAAGGCTTCAGTATTCGAGCTGGAACCTTCTGGTTATAATAGAAAAAGACCAGGGAGAGTAACACGTGAATAGCGAACGCAAGCTCTGTTGGATAAGGATATAAAATTTTCCACTCCAAGACCATGATTGAACTAAGCGGCTCCTCATTAATTTAGGCTTGCTTTCGGCCTTAGAAAGAGCCAAACGTCAAAGGACTGATAAATAAATCAGCTCTTCCCTCCCCACCACCAGCCCACCACTACAAAAGTGAGGATATGTCCCGGCACTTTGTTTGGTCATTACAGATACTTTTAAGCGTCGATAGATTTCCTGCCAACGCCTTCCAAAGCGTGGGTAAGACGTCGGGCAGATGAGAGTGGGCTCAGTTAGAAACGTCGGCAAAAGTTGGCGCGGCAGCCAAATTTGCCGACGCTAGGAAAAAGCGTCGGCATTCAAGAATCGACTTTGCTTCTTCTTCTTATAGTGCACACCTCTTTCTCTCTCTCTCTTAAAAGAAAAAGAAGAAGAAGAAGAAGAATGTAAATTCTCAATTTACATTCTCAATTTGTAAATGTAAATAAAAACTAGATTCAACTCAAAAATATTCTCATTCCATCAACCTAATTTAGAATCAGAATAGATCTAATCTTAAATATCGGTACCAACACTCAACAGAAACTTGATTATCTTTTCTATATAACAAGCCAAGCTAGAGCAATATATTGCAGCACGGTAAATTAGTTGGTGTAGATCAAACATATCGGTCCAGGATCTAGAATAAGTACGAAAAAAAAAAAACAAGAAAGAGATGGTGGAAGAAAAAGCTAGGAGAGAAGAGAGAGTCATTTTTTTATTAAAAAATTATTACCATGCAGAACGACGTGCTTTCTTTGTATATTTAACTGCTAGCCCAAGCTTTGGATTGTTTGTGTAGACGTGGCATTACAATATGGTCACAGGTTCAAATGGGAGTAGAGAGAGAAAGAGGCGTCTTAGAGAAACGTGAAGTTTCTGTAAAAGAAGATCTAAACTCAATTGTTTCGGCCTTTTTTTTAATAAATTTATTTTTTTCTATCTTATTTTTTCTTCCACTACTATTCGTTGATTTAATCAGTGTTTGTTTTAGATTCCGAACCGGCATGGTCGATAAAGTCCCTAAGAAACTCAAATTTATGGTGCTCCGAAATTCATGGCTGAACCGGAGTGGTATTCATTCAAACAATCTTCCATATATTATATTGTGGTCGTAATTGAGAAGGCCCATGTGGTAGAATGCAACCTATCATCTCATACATTGCACGAGTCATTTTCAATCA
>JAOXJJ010000819.1:7728354-7765468 GCA_025769935.1 Phoenix roebelenii
TCCAGAAGGTAAATCTAAATGCCTAACGGGATCTCTTCGGAGCCCGATCCTAAAGCTTTGGCAAGCTTGTTCTATAAATCGAGCCCAAGGACTTGGCCAAATTTCCGGAAGCTAAACCTAAAGGCTTAGCGGGACTTCTTCGGAGTACGAGCTCAAGGACTTAGCGAATTTTCCTAAAGTCTAAACCCGGAGCCTTAACGCGATCCCTATCAGAGCTAAGCCTAACAACTTAGCAAATGCTACCGAAATCTAAGTCTGTAGGTCTAATCGAACTTGAAGACTCAATTTAAGCAACTAAGGTAAAAGTTACCTACTATGCGAAAAAAAGGATGAGACAAACACAAATTCAGAAAAAGAAGTTCTTCATTAACAAAAGCCCAAAGGCTAAGTACAAAATCAAGGTTCGGCCATACAATGATTTCGGAGGCTGACCTTATTTACAAAAAAGAAGAAAAAAGACTAAAGGGTAGTCGCAGCTTCGGCGCCGGCCCCGAGGTCGTCCACGATGACCACCTCGGGATTCTCAGCTGGAGCCTCCCCGAGTTCTTCCACCGGCCCGGCCGCAGTCATGGAGGTCTCGGTCGGAACATCGCCAGCGGCTTCAGGGGCAGCATCAAGCACTCCTTCGGGAGCTCCCTCGGCAAAAGCCTCCCGAGCGGCCTCCTCGGCTGCTTCGACCTCAGCCCCAGCCGGGCCTTCGGGCCCAACCTCGTCCTCGTTGATCCCCCCCTCCGAGCTGGAGCATACTGAGATCGAACTTAGGGCAGAGCCGCTTCAGTTGCCTCCGGAAGTCTTCGAAGCCGCGGATAAGTCCATCCACGGCCTCTTCTTCCAGCAACTCGCGGAACTCTTCCGACTTCCGGAAGAGTTGCACGGCATGTTGAGCTTGCTCCAAGGTCGTCTTCTCCCGAGCCTCGAGCTGCTCAACCTTCAGCTGGACGCCTCTCGCCTCATGCTGGTGGACGACGATCATGGAGCGAGCTTCGGCCAAACGAGCCTCGGCGGCACGTACCTCCGACCTGGCTAGAGCATGCGCGGCCCGCTCCTCCTCGAGCTCCGCAATCAACGTCCGGAGCTCGGCTTCGCCGGCCTCCATCCTCGCGAGGAGCTCCCTCCGCGAGACCTCGACCTCGCCAAGTCTCCTCTCGGCCTCCTCCTACCCCCGCAGACATCTTCGGGTCTTGTCCCGGTAGTCTGCCGCCACGGAGATCAGCATGTCGATCTTGTGAAGATGCTGCAAACATAGCAAGTGAAAGAATAAGCCAAAGCCAAAGATCGAATATAGGAGTTAAGGCTGGAAACAAACTTACCCGAACGGTGGAGCAAAAGGTCCCGTCCACAAGACTATTGAAGTCCACGGACTGGAACTCGGCCTGATCAGCCGGAAGCAATGTGACTTGGAAGACCTGACGCGCTACTTCGGGGTCATGCAGGGTCGAGTCACCCTCAAAGACCACCCACTCGGGGCAGTGGGGCCTCCTCTCCTGTCAGGCCTCACCCCCCGAAGGGCCCGGGAGACTGGGCCTTGCTGGGCTCGCCGAGGACGACCTCGAGACCCCTTGGCGGCTCCCTAGCTCGGGGACTGAGCGCCGCAACCAGACGAGCTGCCGACTGGGACGCTGCGAGATAGGAGCTGGACAAGCGGGGGCCACGAAAGTTCCTGCAGAGCTTGAACCCCCGCGATCGGTGCTCGAGCAGGCCTGGAGGAACCAGCCTTGGGGGCACCCGCTTCGGCAGCCGTGCCCGCCGAAGATCTGGCCTTTTTCCTAGGCTCGGGTAGGGCCCCACCTGCCTCGGCCTCGGCTGCCCTCTTCCTGAATCGGGCATAGAGAGCCGCGCTGCTGGTCACCATCTTTGGGACGTCTGAAAAGATAAAAAAGAAAAACCCAGATGTCAAGGAAGAAGAAACGAGAGAAGAAGGGAAAGAATAAAATGAACAAGACGAAAAATGATAACCACCCTTACCCTGGGGGCGCGGACGAGCTCAAGCCGACATTGACCAAAGCGACCTCGCTCACGAGGTCATTCAGAAGAATATCTTCCCCGAGGCCGTAAAGAGCGTCGAGGATCCTCTGCTCGCTCTCGGAAAGTCTGGGGAGCTTGTTGGCGGTCTTGAGTCGGGTCTGCCCCCACTTGGGGTCAAACCCCCACGCACGCTCAGAGGATAAAAAGAAAAATTTCTCTTTTCACCTGTGAATGGATGTAGGAGCACATCGGAAGAGCGACTGACCGCCCCGAAGGGCAATGTAAAGCCACTTTCCATTTTCCAGATTGGACTTCAGCAAGAAGCTCCGCCGAAAAACATTGACCGAAGCTGGTATCTCGTGCGCAAGGCAGAGGGACAAAAAACCGACAATGGTCCTCCACGCGTTCGGAGCAAGCTGCGCTGGGACGAGTTGATAGGTCGCCAAGAGCTCATTCACGAACCCGTGTAGGGGAAACCACAGGCCGGCCCAGAGTGTTTCTACATACACTCTGATCCGACCTGGGGGAGGCCTCATTATCCGATCCTCCGACACTGCAGGTTCAAGGCGAAACCCGCACTGAGGGAAAAACAACTCAGCGGCCATTTCCAACTCCTCACTACTCAAAGTGGACCCGACTTCGTTCGAACCACGACCCATCCCAAAAAGAAAATGGTAGAAGAAGAAAGAAGAAGAAAAGGAAAAAAAAAGAGCAAAAATCCTCCGAGCGCACGAGGAGGGAGACACCTACTAAAACTTCTGTCGGAAATGTCGATGATTTGAAGGAGAGAAACCGAGACGATCGCCCGGAAATGCCTCGGAGTGCCGCCGAAAGGAACTGGAGGATAGGAGAACCAGGAGAGAAGGAGCAATTATAGCGGCGGCCAAATAAGAGCCCTTAGGGCCAGGATATGAGGGTTTATATAGACCTCTCCAACGGCCCGGATCGGCAAGACAGGATCCCGCCTCCCATCCAGATCGTGCCACATGTCGGCCCCGAAGACCGAAGCGGCATATTCAATTCAGATCGACGCTTTGAATGCAAAGTCAGGGTGGCATCCTATTGGATCACGGAGCCCCATCATGAGCTCACAGCACGAAGCCACTTCGAAAGGCGGAAAGGTGTCGCCCCGTCTTCTCTCATTAAGAATGCCTCAAAGCACGCAGAGCGCCGGAATAATTCAAAACTTTCTGGCCCACACCGATACAGTAAAGACAACTACTTCCCGCGCCCGAGCTCGCGAACGAATCGAACTCGGAAGTCGGGGGTAGTGTTGGGGGAAAAACAAGTCGTCCCGAAATATATAGGCGCATGACCATCACGTGCCTGAAGCGCCCGACCTGACGACGCCCGACCTGACGACGCTCAACCTGGAGGCGTCCGACTTTAAGACGTGCAGCCGGGCCCGACGTCTGACCATGCGCTTGACTCCGAGATGCCCCATCCGAGCACTCGACCTCGGCATCCTCAACTTCGGAAGCCCGACCTCACAATCCACCTGCTGCGATCACATCCTTCTGCAGCTCGACCAGGGGTCATGCCCTGCTACCGCCATCAACAATTAATGTGCATGACCTCTGCTGATCTCCGGCTCACTCAACAATTAATGCGCATAGCCTCTGCTGATCTCCGGCTCACTCAACAATTAATATCATCTACGGATCTCAAGCTCTCCACGGCAGATAGTTGAGCTACTCTGCCACATCTGATCAGCCACGACGACTCATTAACTCCGACCTGATCTTCCACGGCAATGCATTAATTCACACGATCGTGCTCAATCATGACGATAACCCGTTCGTCCCGTCGCATCACAGGTACATATGTACCCCTCTATAAAAGAAAAAACCTCTCACCCTTAGAAAGGATTGGACTCGGAAATTCCTGGGATATATTTCCTCTCCCCCCATTCATTTGCCCCCTCTGACTTAGGCATCGGATGGCCGGCGCCGGAAATCCCGGCCATCGGCTTCTTGCAGGTCTTTCGGAAGACGCCGCTCGCCGACGGGCTGCCACCCGCCACCTCACACCGGAGCTCCTCCTTTCCAGCCGAGCGATCATCCCAACTCCAATTTCCAGCAACAAATACATGTATGTTAAATCTCCCGATCGTACCACTGGTTAGTGTGAGATTAAAATGGAATCACAGCAACAATAGTTATCCATCCATATCCATAAATTTAAATTTATATCGGGAGAGCCCGCACACATATTATCATATATTATTCGGTCCATTTCCACCCTATAAGGAAATCTCCCAGGAAAACAATGAGGAAGAAATCCATGGAAAGTAAAGGTAAAGGCAAATCCATTACCGCCCTGCTCTTTTTTTTAAAGAAAAAGGAAACAATTCAACTATGCAGAGCGAAAAAAGAAAGAACTAAACTCACTCTAACTCCGGTCACCGCTCTCCACCCCAAAACCCTGAAGGGCCTCTCCAGTAAGCCGGCAGATCCGCCACTGCGGCAGCACCTCCGCCCCCATCTCCTCGTAGAAGCTAATCGCATTCGCGTTCCAATCGAGCACGCACCACTCCACCCTCCCCATCCCCATCTTCGCCGCCTGCGCCGCCACCGCCGACAGCAGAATCCGCCCAAACCCCCTCCGCCGCCACGCCGCCCTCACAAATATATCCTCCACGTACAGCCCCGGCTTCGCCAGGAACGTCGAGTAGTTAGGGAAGCACAGCACGAACCCCACTACCACCGCCCCTCCGCCGCGCGGCGACGCGAACTCCGCCGCTTCCGGGTCCTCCACTGGGGACTTCAGCTCCACCCGCCGGACGATCGGGCGGAAGAGAGAGGGGTTCGCCGCGTCTTTGGGCTCTTCGTCGCCTTGGGAGAAAGGATTCAAGGAGAGCTCGAGAATGAGGACGGTGAAGGAGTGGAAGGGCGGAGGTGGAGGAGAGGGAAAGAGGGTGGAGGATAGGGAGGACTCGGTGGCGGAGAAGAGGTGGGTCAGCTTCTCGAACTCTGCCATCTGGCGGATGAGGCGGTGGATGTGGGGGACGTCCCGGCTGTCGGCGAGACGGATCCGAGCCCACACGGCGGCTGGTTGCTCCCGTGTGGCGGCGGCGGCGGAGGAGGAGGAGGAGGAGGACATGGTGAAGCCGCTAGGGTTTTGAGGAAAGGAGTTTGGGATGCGGCTGCGGCTGCTAGCGTTCGAGGGATCGGGTGTTGGAGTCACGGATGGAGTGACGAGGGGCGAGGTATAGGTTTCGAATGGGCCCAGTGGGCTGGTAGAGTCCAACGGGCTCTAGAGTTCTCGAGTAAGGTCAATCCCCAATAAAATTAATAATCTATAACGGTTGTCGACAATAAATTAAATCACTAAAAATTATAATAAAATTAAATCACTAAAACTAAGATTTGCTATTCAATTAATCTTACTAATTTTTTAGTAACAAAAATTATATTCATGAAATAACTTTTGTCATAATAAATAAGAAACCAAAAGTTGTAGTAACTAAATACTAGTCTAAGATTTAAATATTAAACTTGTATTAAGCTTGATTCAACTAAGATTTGGATCACTGATCTAATCTGATTTGAATTAAAAATATACTAAAAATTAAACTATATAAAATATTAAAAGTTTTCTATATTAAATATATTACTTTTTAATTACAATATGAATAAAAACAATTATGACTTATGTGATTTTAAAGAAGTTTAAAAAATATATACAAATATTGGAATATACCAGTTATTGATCTTTCAAAATATTTTAATAAAAAGTTTTCAAAATATTATAAAGAATAAAATAAAATTAATTATTTTTTTCAAAAGAAAGAGAATTAAACTTTATATAAAAATATAATTATTAAAATATGAATTACCATAATATAATTGAAATGAGCATGTTTGTATAATGTGAATATGTTCGAATAAGCATAATAAACCATAACTATATATTAAAAGTCAATAATGTCATAGTGGTTGAGTAGCATGCAACAATAGGTTTTGGATTTAACTAAGGAGGGCAATTTATAATTCGACAGTCAATCTGACCCACGAGCGATCCATTTTAAGCAAGTTTAGTTTTGACAAAAATGGGTTTGGATCGTAAATGGGTCAACCCGTCGAAACCTATTTATTAAATGGGTTGGGTTCGGGTTGAAACTTTTGACCCATTTAACCCATTTTGATCCGTATAATAATTAGGTCGGGTTATAACTCGACCCCTTTAACCTATTTAACATAAATCGACCCATTTAACCTATTTAATCTATTTAAAATCTGATTAACCTATTTTTGACATATTTAACTCGCCCGCTTAATCTATTTAACTTGTTTAAATCTATTTAACCCGTTAAAAATTCTTCTAACTCATTTAACTTGTTTAATAAATGTGTTATGTATGTCGGATCGGATTACCTGTTTAATAAAAAGATTGGATATAGATTTGAAATTTCAACTTATTTAATAAATAGGTCGGGTTTGGGTGGATAAATTTTTGACCCAACCGGCATCCAACCCGATCAATATCTGACCCGATCAAACCCGATTGCCACCAATTGATTGGATTCCTTGTATAGGTATATAAAAGAATTTTCTTTTCTATTAAATTGTAAACATTTATCTAGAACCATATCTAAATCTAATTCGGCCGAATATCAAAATGGACTTGGTCGGATAATATCTATCTTATTTACTACTCTAAAATTTATCTAATCTTTTAGTGACGGCTTTTTTATACTTTTTTTGATGAATGATATTGTCACAAAATTATAATTTCTTTCATGACAAGTTTGTTTATGTCACCATATATTAATCTTTGGTGATGAAAAATATGTCATATTATGATAAAATTTTCAATTTCTTATGATGGAAACTATCGTTACCAAATAATACTATATCATTTGGTGACGAATATATTTTTATCCTAATTAATATATATTTGTTGATGAAATATTTCTATCATCGCTAGATATTTTTAGCGGTGCACTTTTTATAGTTTTTTTCTTTCTGGTGATGACTTTTTTCGTCAAGTATACTGTTTTTTCTTGCACTGTAATCTACCTTTCCCCACCCCCTGTCGCACCCATTCAAAAAAATCCCTTCAAGTGAGTCTAGCAAAATCAAGGAGCACTCCTTTTTTCCTAACAAAACTATTTTTACCTTCCAAAAATTTCTGAACAATCAACGAGAACCTTAATGAATGTATCACATTGCTATAGTTTCCATCAAGAAAAGCAATGACCTGTTTCAAACCAGAGCCAAACAACTCGGTACTATGTACTAATAAGACAGAATAAACGCTGAAGCTACAAACAAGATGGTCAAATGAAGTGGCAAGCTACAAAATTTTTCAATCTCCTCTGAACCATAATGGAAGTAGGACCTGCAAGACTGCAAGCAAACCTCAAAACCTTTCACAGAACCCCTTTAATGCAGTTGATGATCTAAGGCTCCTGCTCTACAGAAGATGATTAAGAAGCTACCAAAGTTTCATTTCAGATAACAATCCATCCATATCCCACTAAGATCAAGCTCCGCGACAGCCTAGATCTCTGTCATCTTTTTCTTTGTATGCTTTCTTTGCACAAGGTAAAGAGGTAAACATCATAAATCCTTGGGAGACAATCATTGCTTGCTATGTTTGGTTGGGGGTCATGAGGTTGGATGAATGGAGTTGGAAGGATCAATGATCCGAATCCACTGTTCGGGTTTAAAAATAATGGGTGAAAAACTAGAATGGCTGGTCCATCCTGGCCCACCAATTGCCATCCACCTAATTTTTTGAAGATGCAAAAAATGATGAATGGAGTATGTGAAACATGGGTTTCTACGTCAACAAAATTACCCTTTATTATTTTTTTTTTACAAAACTCCAACACTTCTTCATTTATTCTTTCATTTTATTTATATATATTATTTTATTTAGCAGTAGCAAAGACCAAATAAAATGTGAATATGGTACAACAAGAAAAGTTCTCTCTCCAACAAATATTGTTTCTGGGGATATTCCATCTGATAAAAATTACTGTTTTTGATTCATTAGCTGAAAAATGGAGAGTTAAAATGCGATAGAATGCAGGAGCAGGCATGCTTCATGATTGTTGTATGATTTCCAAATACTTTTCTTCTCTCAACTATTGCTTGACAATTAATCTTCAACACAACTTTTCTGTTGAATTGTTCATATCTTAAGTACTTACTGAAACATTTGACCTACTAAGACATTTTATTTTCTCTTTGAATTGACTGGTGAAATAAGACCGACTGTTTATGTAAATTTGGTCTCCCCAGTCAGCCCCGTGATTCAATAAGGCCCAATAAAAAAAAAATGAGGAAACTTGAATGGGCATCTGCATGAATATTGACTGCTAATAGAACAAAACTTTACCGTACTCACCAAATTGTTCTCGTTTGTGACCGTCTCAAAAACCTAGACATGAGTCCACTGCAAAAGATGTCCTATAAATTCTTTCCCCTTTTCAGCCCAATATATTCATACATCTCACTGGATAAAAGTAACTTAGGCTTTTTTGTTACTGCTGTATAGATAAATTGGTACCAGTAACTTTCATGAATTCAATTGTAGTAGTCACCTCCGCTTTGAAAGACAACTATTCATCAACCATTATTGAATTTTTTTGGATCAGCTCAAATCACTAAGCAAGTTTAGCCATCTGGGTTATTCAAGAATAGCCTAGACAATATATTGGGCAACACATCTAATTTCTGATTATATATATCGATTTGGTATGCAATAAATGCCTCAGTTGCTGAGCTTGCTACTCTTTTCTTCACTTTCTTTCCGAATGAATGATTGTCCTATTAGCTTGTGTACTTATGCTTAATTTTGATAATTGCATTGGTATGTATGTTCAACTAGAAAGAAAGGGATTTGCACCCATTTCTATGATATTCTGATCTCCTGTATCTCCAGTCTGCATCACCTTCTCACACATGGGGTCCTTACTTTTGAACTCCTTGAAGATTGTCCTGGTTTGAGATACCGATCTCTTCAAACATGTATTTTACGGAAGAACCTTCAACCGGTTCTCTGGCTCCTTCCCGCCCTCCCTCGGTTCCCTTCCTCTTGGCTTCCTCCGCGTCGACCTCAACCATCTCACCGGCCCTATACCTTCTACGCTTTCCCGATCGTCGTTAACGTACCTGTGCCTCTCTCACAATGGCCTCACTGGCTCATCCGGGAGCCATGCGGAGAGGAGAGAGGCCATACTTTCCACCTTTCCACAACACCCCACCTCGCCATGCACCTCATCGGCAACTCATCCGGCAACAGCCTCGTCGTCACAATGCTATTCATCAATGCCCTACCACCTACTCCCAAAGACCAAACTCCAAACAGATCATCCAGTCGCACCCAAAAAGAAATCCACCATCGAGAAATCTGACACAAGTAGTCCCAGCAAACATGCTTATCTGAAACACGTGAAGAGGAAGGATGGGTCACAACACGTAGACGTGGGAAACGGGCCGTTACTCAAGCGAGATCATCCCAGGAACACCCCTGTCATTCCATCGGGCTGGTGGTAGTGCCCTGCATCAGAAGTTGAAAACACCGGTGCAGGCTGGCGACGTGTTCAAAAATCTCAGCGGCCACTCCGTCGTAGCTATGCTGATGTCCTCAAAAGTGGAAGGAGATCAGAATCACCTCATATCTCCCCCAAACAACAGGTTACTGGCAAAAGCTTGCTTCTGAACCATGGAGCCCCATACCGTCCGGCTCGAAATCATGGCTCTGACACTAGTGTCACCCTTCCGACTCCCCGTCGCCTACCAGCCAAACCTTTTAAGAGAGGGATTTGTCTTTCCTAGAGCATCACAAAACGGAGTGCAGAAACCCAATTACATGCTTCCGCTGCCGTCGTTTTGGGCATTCATCCGGAACCTGCAAAGATTCCATCACCGCAGGCCTCACAAAAACCTTCAAACCCATCACTGGAACCCCCCCGGCCACCACCCACAAACCCACCCTGGGCATCTATCAGGGAGATTTTCCTACCACTCACTAGTGACATGACAGGCGTAACTGTATACTTAATTACGGCTCGTTACGATGCCGATCCAGTAAAAATAAAACAAACATCACAAATAAAATAACATAAGAAAGCAAATAAAGACGTCTCATTATCAAGTTTCTATCCAACTCTTAATCTTTCCAAAGAATCTTAAAGATCCTAAAATCTAGGCTCATATATATATATATATATATATATATTCTTATCACAATCTCTAGTGACATATCTGCATGACAGACCATACAAGCAGGCAAGGCTACTGATCATATAATCTCAAACAATAATAATAATTTTTTATCAATTTAAATCAAGATCTTAAATAAATAATTCTCATAATTAATTATTCTAATGTGACATAAGTCAAAAAATGCCAACTAACTATTATGGTTCAATTCAAATAAAACATTCAAATTAAACTAGTCTAACTATAGCCTAAACTAGAAGTCTAGTAATTGTGAATATCTTCTTAGCATACTCTCCCAAGTCCTGAGCAATCATTGGTCAGAATCTGAAAAATTAAAAAAAGATAGAATAATAAGCTACACTAGCTCAGTATGCATCATAACACAACAAAATGGTGTCTAAGCATGCCAAATAAATAGATAAAGTAAGATAATGATGGGAATAAAAAATAAATCAAGTTTTTGTAAAACGCATATATATATATATATTATTTTTATAAACTGATGCTAAAGACCCAACATCAAGCTATGGACAAGTAACCAAGTGTCATGGGTCAGATAGTAGATACAAGGTGCAGAAAATTTCAGATAACAAATACCACTATTCTAATCATCAATGACTCCGTGTCAAAACCAGTTTCTTAGATTATAAATCGACAGGGCTAACGAATAATTCTAATTATTAGGTCCAGATCATAGCCGTGCTAAGACTACATATATATATATATAATGAATTTTATAATATACCCAATCATATTTTCCAAATTTCATCTTACAATAGCATAACACATAATATATTTTCAAACAATTATTACTGTAATAACATGTCTGACCTATTTAATTAAATATAAAACAAATATCACAATCAAATATAATAATCTATTTACCACTTTACTAAAGTTCTAAAAATATACTTTGAAGAATTAAGTTACTTACCTCTTCTTGCTTCAAAATTCCACTATAATTAGACGGATCAGATTCGCCTGCTTTAATATTATTAAAATATAATTAACTTTATCATTATCTTAGAAGCTAAGCAAAGTTAAAAATTAAAATACTATTGTGGATACGGCTTTATGCCCAAATCAGGTGGAGGAAAGGTAAGGTCAATTTGGCGGCGATATCCGACCGCATTGGTTAGTTCAAACAAGATGAACTAAACTGGTTGAGATCAAACATGATTTAAGTGACTCAATGAAGATCAATGATAACCGAATTTCAAAGAGACCTGACAAGGGTCGAGATAACGGGTCGGCCTATTACCTGGGTACCGAGGTAGTTCAGGGTCTCTACATTGGAGTCAACTGAAACCCAAAAAAAGAAAGATGATCTTAAACCAAGATTCCTAGGCGTGCTTAGAGAGAGAAGAGAGAGAAATAATATAGAAAACAATGAAGAAGAAAGAAAGAATAAAAGAAGAGGAAAGAGAGGAAGAAGAAGAAGAAGAAGAAGAGGAAGAAGAATGTGAGGGCCATGGTCAGGTGGCTGTGGTGATCGACAGCCAGAAGACTGGCGACAAAGGCTACTGGAGGCAGTGCCAGGGCGACCGGTGACGAAAAGAAAGGAAAGAGAGGGCCAAAAACAGGAGTTTCGGCCCCTGTCTCTCTCTTCCTTCATGATCCCTGATGGTGGGGCTCCAGTGACATCCCAAGGTGGCATAGGGGACATGTTCCCATCTCCGGCGAGAAGCACCGACGGTGGAGGAGGTTTGGATTGAAAAATAGGAGTTTGTCAGATCTAAAAACAAAGCCTCTTCTTCTTTGATATTTCCAATAAAAACTCGGTCAACGACAAGGCTGGTGAATGAGGAAATAAAGGAGAAGAAGATATAGACTCTTACCTGGACTTCTGGCAAGAGATGAGCTGCGTTTTCTCGTGAAGAGTTTAAGCTGTTGGCAATCTAAGGAAAAGACAAGAAGAACGGCGGCAACTACGACGATCTTCCTATGAGGAAGAACTAGGGAGCTCGAGGGCTTTAAATAGATGTGGAGGCTAGGCTTATCCTAGCCTCCGACAGAGTTCGTGTTGGAGGAGGAGAGTCCTTCTCTACTGAATTCTATAGGGCTCTGCCCTGTTTTTGATTCGAAACAAGCCTTCAGGCCTATGTTTTGGCATTGGGCCGGTCCAACAGACCGGACCAATGAGGTTGGGCCTCACACTATACAAGCCATGTATTTGTATTGTTAAAAGTGGGAACTAATCACTAGACTATATTGCATTATTATTTCCAATAACCAGTATATATGGAGTGTACAAGATCATGCAGTTACAATCATAGAGGTATTTTATTCCATAATTACAATTGTAGAGTCATTCCATTTCTAAGAGAGAGGAATGTTCTAATCATGTCATTGCAACCATAGAAAAGTTGATAAGTATTCTGTTCCAATCCAGTAATTATAATCATAGAAGAGCCAAGAGGTATTCTGTTCTAATTATTTAGTTCAAATATTTGAAGTATACAAATTCAGTATACCAAAATGATGAACGACTAGATAATGGGGAAGTTATATAGACTCAATAAAAAACGGATCTTTGTTTACATAAATATCTTAGGACATGGACCATAGAGTATCAATATATTGTCATTCTTTGTCCTCCACGTTAGTTGATGTTCTGATGACTCAATAGCAACATATTGAACAACAAATCCTATGGCATTTTATTTTCTTTAGTTTCTCAAATTTGTTGACACCAATGTATATCTAAATTTATCGGTCTATCCTCAAAGTTAGCTAAAAATAATTTCAGCCTTTATAAACCTGGGATCCTATCTTAGTGTTGAAACATTCAAACCTTATTAAAGAAGCCGATTGATCAAGTCGGTACAGTCTCTTGGAGTTGATACATGATGCTTGGATTCAAATCCCCGCCTTCATTAAAATTCATGATTTGGATAAATTATGATGGATATTGCATATCCTTTTTCAAAATTTAAATTCACTAAAAGAGTGAGTTTGATACCATGAGAGTAGAGGGCACCAAAAGCTTGCATTAACGAAGTCTCTTGTGGTGATACTAGATCTGGTTCAATCCCAACCTCGACTTGGTATCAGATTGCTTGAACGTTTTACATGTATGCTTGATCACCCGCAATTCATGGCCTTTGCTACCTCTGTCCTCCAAAGCATATTGCACATACAACTTGAGGACATGGTTGCACTTATATTATTTCCTTTCATATTGTTAGCTTCTTTCAAGACCAATACCTCGATTTCCTACGAGATTTACATCTCCTCTTTCACCTTCCATGTCAAGACAAATGATCAATGGAATATCCTTTTAAAACTACCTGAGATCGTGAATAAAATGTAACTTATTTGCCTGGAGGAATATAAAAGGCTTGTGCATGGCGTTACATACATATATGAATTACTAGATCTCTCGAAAGGATAAGGCAATGAGATTATTATTTTACCCGTGCATACAACTAAGTTTTGGTTTCTCCATGTCCCGGATCATCCTTATGAGGCATATATAATGCTCGTCTCTTCTTCTTTTTTTTTTCTTTTTTTTTTTGCTGAAAGCGGGTGCTTCATACAGTGCATGTATGAATACACTCAATAAGATCAAAATACAACAACTCGTGGAATGTCAATGGCAGCTCCCCCTCCTCTGACCAAAGGGTGTACCCCGAGTGGTAGGCCGCGTAAGCAGCCATCCAATCGGCCGCCCCATTGGCCTCCTTAAATACATGCTCGGCCTGGATGGCCCCTTCATCTCTCATCATCATCACTATATCGCGGATCAAGGGGTGGTCTGTTCTCTCACCCCTCGACCCCCTCTGAATCCACTTGATGACAGTAGTCGAGCCGCCCTCCAGAATAATCGAGCTGGCCTGCAGCACCACCCGCGCATGTCGAAGACCCGCCTAGGCTGCACGCAGATCTGCTCTTGAAATCGATGTATCAAACAACTGGCAGCCACTGCCCTGGAGTGCGGGCCTCGAATGACAAAGCCTGCACCGCCCTGTGTATCGCCATCCAGCACCGATCCATCAAAGTTGACCTTGAGGAAGCTCGGGGGTGGGGGCTCCCAAATGAAAAACACCATCTGAGGAGCTACCGGAGCAAGGGAAAACCCTAGATGTCCCGAGCTGTCAAAGGTCTATCTGAAGAAGGGATGTGCCTAATCTCCGTGGCCTGTGCTCGAGCAAGCTCTACAATAAACCTCGATGATACCCTATGTTCGCCGAGAGCACGAGTATTCCTTGCTAGCCAGATCTGATGTGCTGTACAAGTCGCTCTGATGCCCTCCTCACGAGTCCGCGAACTAACTAGCCACTGCTGTATCACCCTAAGGAACTGTAGCCGCGCACTCCAGGCCCCCTGCGGGATCCCAGTCCACTGCCATGTCGACCTTGCCCATGTATACTAGAAAAGCATGTGGTCCACTGACTCCTCAGCTCCACACGTCCCGCACTTTACGGGGATCCCCCAACCACGCTTGCTCAGCATTGCTCTTGTTGGAAGGCGGTCCCAGACCACCTTCCATAAGAAGAGTGCTGCCCTCAGGTGGAGTCTGGACCTGCAAATCCAAGTGCAATTCGGCCCCGGCTCGTGCTCCGGCTGAATAACACGGGAGAGATCTCCCAATCTAACACTAGCTTGGCTCCAGATGCCCCACACCCTGACATCTAGCCCCCCACATCTTGGTAACGAAAGGGACCGAATCCTCATAGCTAGGTGTACCCTGAACAACAGCCAGAGTCTGGCCTCGTCCCACTTTGCCCCTCCTGGTGCTAGGAGGTCACACATCCGTAACCCCTCCACTGCCTCTGTATCAACCATGGTCGGCCAGCATCATAGGGGAAGGGTATCCATCCACGAATAGCTGGTCACGTCAATACTCCGGCCATCGCCAATCAAACACCTGGTGTGTGCCGATACTGACGGCAGGTACCTTTCGATCTCGCGCCACATGAAAGAGACTTGATGACTCCTCCATGCCACCTCTGAAACCCCTCGACCATATCTGGCTGACATCACCTGACTCTAGAGGTCGTGTGGCTCTAACAAAAACCGAGCTGCGTGCCAAGCAATGAACACCTCACGCCTCTCTATGAGGGACTGCACCCCTATACCACCCTCACTAGTAGGAAGGCAAACCTGCTTCCAAGCCACCAGGTGCACTCTATGGCCTCCACTGTATGACCCCCACAAGAAGCTCCGAAGAAGGCGCTCGATCATCAACAAGATTGTCTTCGGTACCACTGTGTTGGCCATAAGATACACCGGTATGGATTCCAACACCGATCTGACCAATGTCACTCTCTCCATCATGGATAGGGAGGATGCCCTCCATCCCTCCAACCTACTCTGGACCCGCTACACCAAGCCCGAGTACTCTGCCACCCGTAGCCTCCGGCCAGTGATAGGGACGCCTAGGTAGGTCAGCATCCCCTCCTGCTCCGGTATTTGCAATATCCCTCTGATCTCCTGTCTGACTCTGCTCTCCGTGCTGGGGCTGAAAGAAATGGCAGACTTAAGCAAGTTCACTCTCTGACCGGACGCCGCGCAGTAGTCTGCCACCACCTTGCGAAGGATCCGAGCCTCTGGAATCCGTGTCCTAGTCAACAGAATACAATCATCAACAAAAAGTAAGTGGAAGATAGGTCGGACCCTCGGTGCTGGGACATAGGCCTCCAGCTCCCAGCTGGCACACACTCTCTGCAAAGCATGAGATAAAATGTCAACACAGATAATAAACAAGTAAGGGGATAAGGGACATCCCTGTCGTAACCCCATGGTGGACTCGAAGAAAGATGATGGTGTGCCATTGACTAAGATATAAAACTTTAGCCTCCGGACACACCCCATAACCCAACCAATCCACTGCCTGTGAAAGTCGTATGCCTCCAGTGCCCGCTGGAGAAAACTCCACCTAATCCTGTTATAAGCCCACTCCATATCCAGCTTGACTGCCATCATGCTGTATCACTTCGATGCTCGCCGAAGATTCCACATCATTTTTTGGGCCAACATAACATTGTGAGAAATATTTCTACCGGCTACAAAAGCCCCCTGCTCCTGGCTGATGATACCAGGCAAAAGGGGCTTCATCTTGCCCACCATAATTCTTGCCACAACCTTGTATAAGGTTGTGCACAAGCTAATGAGCCTAAAGTGATAATGCTCAGCCGCGTCCTGACGCTTAGGTATAAAAGTGATGAAAGTAGCCTTCCAATCCTCAGGCATCACTGTCTGGGTGAAGAAGCATTGAATAGCCTCCACCACCGCTAGTCGAATAATACCTCAATACTGTCGAAAGAAGAAAGGGGGGAAACCATCAGGTCCCGGGGCCTTGTCTGCTGCTAAGGCCCAGACTGCCTCCTGTATCTCCTGTACCGACACCGGCCGGATCATGGATACACTATCAATGTCACCAATACCCACGTCCACCCTCAAAGGGTGGTCACCATTACTGGCCTCCTCATCCTCCGTCCATCTGGCGCAGAAAAAATCAAGCAAGACCTATCGGATGGCAGACTCACCCTCCACCCGATGGCCAGACCCATCTCGCAGAGAGTGGATCATGCTCCGCTGTCTTCGAATAACCGTCGTCCAATGGAGAAGCTAGTATTACGATCACCCTCACTTATCCACTGCACACGAGATTTCTGTCTCCAGAAAATCTCATGTTGCCGTAGCAGCGAATGGTGAGTCTCAAGTAGCCCCTAAAGATCGACCATATCATCCTCCGGAAGCACGCCTCCTAGGTCTTACTTTCTTTGCAACTCAGCGATCGAGGTCTCTATCCCCTCCAATCGCCAAAAAATGTTGCCCACAACCTCGCGGTTCCAACAGCGAAGGCGCCTCTTGGTCAACTCAAGTTTGCACGAGATCCGTTGCATTGCATCCCCATGCATCGAGACCTGCCACGCGTCGCGATCAATATCCCAAGACTGGAGGTACGATAGCCAAACCTTCTCAAAATGGAAGGAGCTATGATGAGTGGAACCCGATGAGATAGAAAGTAGCAGAGGACAATGGTTCGAGGCAATCCAAGATAGCTGACTGACCCGAAAGGTCGGAAATCGAAGGATCCAATCTAGGGATGCAAAGGCCTTATCTAATCGCTCCGTAACCCTAGCACTGCCAAACTGATTATTGCATCAGGTAAACTGTGGTCCGGAAAAACTTAAGTCTACCAGGCCGTTCTGCGACACAAAATCACGAAACTCCCACCTGTTCACTCTATCCGTGAAGGCAACGCCTTTCCGCTTCTTATTCTCACTCTGGATACAGTTGAAGTCACCAACCCCACCATCGAAATACCCTGGGCAGTCAGGTTGGTGATCTCCTACCAAAAGACTCTTCTAACCCTATGATCCGTGCTCACGTACATGCCACATAACACCCACGGAGCAGCGTCAGGTCTCGACACGACCGTGACTACCTGTTGGGGGCAGTTGTGGAAGACATCAACTGTCGCCACTCCTCGCTTCCACAGGATCAAAATGCCTCCCGATAGCCCCTGGGAGTCGATTGCATAGGTCTCCCAGTCCCTATCCATGCGCTGGCTCAATCGTTTGAGCCCCTCGCCAGATAATTGGGTCTCGCAGAGAAAACAGATCTCCGGACAATGGACCAGCACTAACCGTTTGAAAGAAGACATGAATGACGACTTGGCCGCCCTGGCAATTTCAAGCGAGAATCATCATGGATCACAGTCCACATAATCAGCTTCAGACTCATCCTCTCCTAGAGTCGCGGGAACATCCTCAGGCTCAATGTCTAGGCTGCCTCGCTCCTCCTCCTCGTCGCCAGCTGTGGATACGACCCCCATAACTACTGTCCTAACATGCTGCAAGGCAGTAGAATGGTCCGTACCCCTTCTGGTGACAGTGCCTCGGCCGTGCTCCCCTCCAGGTGCGGGGTGGGGTGGCTCCCCACCACGCACCTACCTGGGGTAGCGTCCTCCAGCACACCCAAGGTTGGGGGTGGAGGGCCAAAACGAAAGACCCCATCTGGGCCACTCCCAAGGCCCACATGAGTGTCCCACGGCCGCGGCTCGCTCAACGCACCCAGCATAGGGAGGTCCTGGCCACCGGCCAGGAGGATCTCCTATCCTGCCTCCAACTCCTGACAGGGTGGGCTATACTGGAAAGGCCCTGCTAGTGCCGCAGGGTCCCCAACCAGGGTCTGCTCGTCTTGAGCCAAAAGATCCGGCTCAATCAGAGCCGCTAGCCTCAAGGTTGACTGGGCTAGTGGGCCCACCACAGCCTGGGCGCATGGGCTGCCCGTGTCCTGGCCCTATGGGCCCCCAAAAGCCTGGGCCTGGGGGGCCTTGGCTCGCGGGCTAGCCGATGGCCCAGAACCATCAGGGCCCGCGGCCCCATCGCGGGCCAGCCCCATGGCCCGATCGTAGGGTGCGACCCGGCATCAAGCGCGCCCCCGACACGGGGCGCGCCACCTGCGCGCGACACGTCGTCGACGTGAAGTGCGCCATCCGCTCGGGCCGCGCCAGCCGGCCCACGACCGCGATGCCCGGCCTCTGGGTCTGGGCACGCTGGGCCGGCAACCGATCGGCCGGCTAGGCCATTTGGACCACCAGGCTTGGGCCCCCTTGTGGGCCAAGGCCTGCTGGGGGCCTAGGCCTTTTTTGGGTTTGGACCTGGGCCGCGACCACCCCGTTGGGCCCGGGGTCGGCCTGCGGAGGGGCCGAGTCGACCCGCGGAGGGGCCGAGTTGACTCACCGGCTCAGCCCCAGGTCCCTCGACTCAACCGAGCCGACTCCTGGATCGCCGACCAAGGCAAACCAGAGATGGCCGATTGGGGGATCCGGAACCAGCCCGTCCCCACCGTCGGCTAATGGCGACCGGCGGCGCATGACCTTCGTTGGCTTTTGGCAACCGTCGGTGTCCGTCTGAGACGCCGGCAAGGTTGTGCAGGCCGTCAGGGATGGCGGCCGGGTCGAGGACGACCCAGGCCCCCGATCGTCTCCCCCGGCTACGGCGGACGGTCCTCCTGTGGGATTCTCCTCCGTGTCGCCACCATCCAAGGGCCAGCCTCCTCCCTAGCAGCTGGAGGCGACTGATCCGTCCCACCCCCCGGCTCCACCGCCCCTGAGGACGAGCCCTCCGTGGCTTGGCCAATCGCCGGGAGACGGCAGGCGGCCTCCCCATGGCCCATTCGCCCACAACGGGGGTAGAGCGTTGACACATTTTCAAAGACGAAGGGCTACCAACGCACCTTTGTCTTCCCTTGGATCAGAACCCCTTCGGTGGCGTCGACCGCCACCTTTACTCGGGCAAAGCCCATCGCCCCCTGTTGCTCGGTGACCCCATCCACCGCATTCGACCGTCCCGTCCGAGCCGCAATGTGGAGGATGGTCGAAGTCGACCAGTACTCCGACGATAGGCGAGGCAGGCGGAGCTACACCGGGGCCATCTTCATGGCATCATCCTCGGGCTCAAAATCTGGGACCTCTGGGCTCATGGCAAGGAGCTACCCGCCACCACCCACGGGCCCTCGCTCAGGGCTCGGTCCCGGTCCTCCGTCGACCGGAACCTCAAGGCAAGATAGTCGTCCGCGAGCGGGACGGCCACCACGTCCTTTAGTTTGGCCGGGGCGGCTACGTCTTTGGCTATCCACTCTGCCGGGATACGGCGGGCGAAGCTGCGAGCCACCAGCGCTCGCCCTTCCCATTTCAGTCGGGCCGCCGCTATCGGTTCCTCCGGGAGTTGGAGGATGTCCGGGAAGTGATGGCTCAGCCGCTCCACCTCTGTGGCCGTGGGCCACTGAGTAACCCACAACCTCGGCCGTGACCAAGCACCAGAGTTCCCCCCACGCCCATGACCATGTGCTTTACCGGGTCCTCTCGCCGCTCCCTCCGTCGCCTTCCCCATCGGCTGCTTCCCCTTTCGATCCATGGAGCCTGAAAGAAAGAGGGTTAGCCAAAACATAGTGGAGCAAAGTTACCTCGCCGGCCCGGGCCAACCACTGGGATCTCACCTGCTAATGGAAGCACTCCGACCGGATCGCAGGCTATCGGAAGCTCGACTACCTACCCCCGGCTCAAAGATCCCTGATATACCGCCCCTCACTTCCTCCAAGCCACCCGATCTGATCGCCGGGTGAACCGAAAGCACTTGCAGAACCGTAGTCCAAGAAATTTCTCACTGCCCCGCCCGCCGTGAATACCACACTAGTTGGCCGGAGCCCAGGCAATCTTCCTCGCCAGACGCCGCTTGGGCACCGTTGACTAGCCATTGGGTTTCTCTCACTATGCCAGAGCTTTTCGCTCTAAAACTAGCCGTTCAACCTTTGAGTATCTTTTATGCTGATACTTTTCTCCTTAGTTTGTGCCTTGTATGGGAAAATTGATAAGTAATGTATTTTGTTAAGTCACAGTATGAGTTTAATGGAATATCACTTTCAATCAGTCCTTTTGGGATGAAAATTAGGACTAGAATGAAGTACATGCTATGCAAAATGTGATGATGTCCTAGATTTTATTGATAATATTTTATTAAAAAAATATTACATACAATTCTTTTATTTTGATAAATTTTGTTGTTTATAATTTTATCATTAGTTTAACATTTATATATAGAGACATTTTATTAAAATTCCAACCTTAAATAAACAGTGAAAATCTTTATACAATCTGAAAAATCTGAATTTAAAAAATAAGATATGACTAAATAAAAAGTAGGGATGACAACAAGGTAAGTACAGGTTAGGTAGGCCGATCACGTACCCACTCCATAATTAGAAACCACGTACCCATACCTACTAACAGGATGTGTTGTGGCAGATTGGGTTAAATAAAGTTGTAAAAATTATTATTTTGATATAAATTAGGCAAATAAAAAAATATAAAAGTATATATATCTATACTTCATATAATATTAAACGAAAAAAGAGTCTAAGACATAGGGCATACATAAATCTTCCAAATCATTTGCATGGGTGCAATGGTAATTCTAGAATACATAAATTTATAAAGGTCTCAAATTCAGAAATTGATGCTGTTCAGATACTGTTGAAATTTATCAACCTTGACAGCATTACTCTCACAACCTTACTAAAACTAACCATTGTGAGAGGATTTTGAATGGATACTTAGAGCTCAAGAGTTTCTTCGTAATAGATAAATGTCTTCTAAGTCTGTGCTACTATACATTAGTGAATCGTGATAAAGTATGCTCCATTTTTCAATAAGTATGCTCCAACATATTGAAGTAGAGCCCCAACCCTACCCTCCCAAAAAATAAAAAAATTAAATCAAATACTATTTAATAAATAACTAGGTAAGAATACGCAAAGTGGAGCCATGCCTTCAATAATAATAATAATAAAAATTGAAATGAGTTTGTTAAAAGAATTTCTATTAGTTTACTCGTTAAGGACTCGTCTGATTTGTGAATTTTTTTTTCTCATTGAAATATTTTTCTTAAAAATTAATTCCTAAAAATATGATGCCTGAAAAAAGATTTTGGCACGTTTGGTTAACTATGAGAAAGTGGACATTATATAGTGGCTTATGTTTGGCTGAGCATCTACTTTTTGAAAAAGTTTTGTGAAATATTTATTATACCTAAATAAATATCTATAATTTTTGATGGCTTAAGAGTAGTTTTGAAAAAATCTCAATTTTCAATCGATAGAAAAGTACTTTTTCCATATTCTTCATGAATTTTTTTTATGAAATATGAAAATTTTATTCCTATAGAAATGCTATTTTTTCTCTTTTGTTTGAAAACTTCAACTAAGTAAGTGGTCTTTCTTTATTTTTCCGTTGACTTTCTTTTTCTGCAAACCAAAGAAGTCCTAAGTCTTTGCATTTTCTAGTTTCTTGGAGCCATCCGCACACAATTTTTACATTGACCAGTCTGTACCTCTATATATTTGCTTGTGATATAGCATGTGCAATAAGGCAAAGTAGTAACATATTTGATATTTTATTACAAATATATTTTGGTTCTTCAGTAAAGTGAACCCTATCCCCACCCACAAAGAAAATTAAAATTTAAAATAATTTAATCTTTTTGCAAATAATTTTTATTGATTGGATCATAATCATCGAACACATATTTCTCTCCTCAAAAATCTAGTTCTACTAACTCTCCATTCAATTTAGAAATTTATCATACACTTACCTTGATCGCTATAGACACTTTTATGAAGGGAGAAAAAAATAAAAAGCTAAGTAGACGTCACTCTCTCCCTCCTTTTGAAAAACGGGGGGTGCACTTAAAGACCCCTGCTAATTGGGATCTAATCTTCTCTATTTTCCGGGGTTTTGCTGCTTCCGTTTCCCGTTCAGACTATTTTCCACGTCCATTCCCTTTCAAAAGACTTTTCCACGTCCATTCCCTTTCAAAAGATTATTTTCCACGTCTCTTCCCTCTCTCTCCCCTCTCCTCTCTCTCTCTCTCTCTCTCTCTCTCTCTCTCTCCTCTCTCTCTCTCCCCCCTCCCCCCCAAGACAGAGAGAGAAGAGGAGGTGAGGTGAGGTGAGGTGAGGTGGGGTGAGGTGGGGTGGGGTGCTCGTCGTCCAGTCTTCTCTGACGACCCTCTTGAGCCTTTGAAATTCTCCAAGCCCCTGAGAGATAAGGAGACTCGTGGGTTCTTGCTCTTTCTCCCCGTAAAGCAAGTTTGAGTTCGAACAGAAGAAAAAACTCCTTTTTTGAAGTAAGAATGCATTGGTTTATTCTTTTCTTTAGCCATTTTTTTTGAACTTTGTTAGAAAGATAGGATTCTGAAGAGAAAAATGTGAATTTTTGTCTCGCTTTTGAGAGAGGAGGAAGTTTTTTTGGGCTTCCGTTTCGGTAATTTTTGGAATTTCTACGAAAGCATTAGTTTATTCTTTGAATATTGCGCCTTCGGAACTTTAGTCGTCTGAGCTTGTTTCGTAAACAAAACTCGCTTCTTTCTGGCGACTAGCTTCAGCATCGGTCAAATCCCTTAATAAGTCGGAATGGTGGGGAAGGGGACCCTCTCTACTTCAATGGAAAAGGGGGAATCGCCATTTCACAGCCGCCCCCCCTACAAAATTTTTACCTATCATTTCGCTTGACATGATCACGAACGAAGACAGAGAATTGCGTAGATAGGAGGAGGAAACGAACCAACGTCGGGCCCCCAACCAAAAGGGAATGAAATGGAGAAATGATCGGAACGATTGAGGAAAGAAGGAGAAAGGTGGCCCCTTTCGCCCTGGGGACATTGTAGGAGAACAATATCGGGGACAGGCTTCGAAGGTTGTTCCATATTTAGACGCTAAGCGCTTGAGGATAATAGGTTACGTTGGTATAATGTGGTGATTTGCCTGCTAACTTTCTGAAGAATTGAGTAATTTAGTATTGCCATGTGGAATTTCTGATATGGGTTTAGATATATTTACATTGGGTGGTTTCTTTCTTTTCTCTGTAATGGTTTTGTGTATGGTTTGCTGAAGAACAAGTGCAAATGGTGGGTTTGCACGACTTACTAAAAGATAGTTGTTTACTAAACAAAATAAATAAAAAGTTATTTTTGTCGTGTAACCTTTGCCTTTTTTTTTCTTTCCAAATTTCCTTTGAAATTCTCCCTTCAATGGACTGGTTATTTAGAAAAGAGTTCCTGCTTTAAATGCACATGTGACTTATTGATAATGAAATTTAAGATGGTGGAGGATTCTCTCGAAGAAACCTGAAGGATATCAGTCTTGCTATCTGAAACTTGAATAAGAGGAAAATGATGACTTCTGCTCTAATGGAGGTGAAATGTTTCCACTCTTAGAGGCTGGCTTTTGGGACATGATTTGAGAGGGGGAAATCATTGTTTTTGTTGATGCATGTTGATATATTTCTTATATATTTCATGAGTCTTTCCTCGCCTTTCATTAGAAAAATATTAGTCTCTGATGCTTGATCTTAGTGTACAATCAAATTCTTTAGATGTGGATTGTTGATCGTGTATGCATATCTTAATGATCCTATATGATGTTGTCTGTGATGTAATGGAGACGTTTTAGTTCTTTGTTACACAAAAAGTTCATGGTTTTGTGTCTCTTTTTTTTTGTGAATTTCAGTCTGCAGAGTAAAATAAGGGGTCTTACAGAGTGGGGCTATGAAGTGTTTCCCTTTCTCAAATGGAGAGAAGGGAAAGCCTCAAGCCCGAAAATCTCCATCAGCTATGTCAAGCAGTACCACATCGACAGATCGTGATATGAGGAAGTCAGGGTCTGAGATCAACTCGCTAAATGTCACAGATGGGAGTGCTGACTCCATTGGGGGGTCTCCATTCCTTCGTTTGTCACAGAGGGCATGCAATCTCAGGGCATTTACTTTTCAAGAACTGAGGAATGCTACAAGGAATTTCAGCCGCTCACTAATGATTGGAGAAGGTGGATTTGGATGTGTTTACAGGGGCACAATCAAGAGCTTTGATGATTCAAACACATGGCAAGATGTTGCCGTAAAACAACTCCATCGCAGTGGGCTGCAGGCAAGTTATTTTAGAGTCTGTTATGAATAGATAAGTCTCATTTATTAAAATCACTATCTTACTTTCCCCAAAATAGTCTGTATGTTACTCATTCTTCATAACATTATGTCATTTATTCATCATACAATTGAGTAACAATTTGTTGGTAATCAGTAAGAGGAAAAAGTTCTTTGAGTGGCATAGATCCATGTTTTATAATGTCATGGTTATAGATTATCTTTTATTTAGGTAATTATTGCGTAATCAGTCATTTAGTCTAATTATAAATATGAATTGTCTATTACACTAATTCTCAGTGCAACTATTTGTCAGATAGTTGAGGATCATCGTTTTCCTTATTGCTTTTGTCAATCCATTTGGGATTGTCATTGTAGATATAAGAGAATATAAATTCTTGGGTTGTCAGCTACTGCAAGAGAAATGAATGGAGGTATGATCTAGATGGCATGCTGATGCACACAAGGATTTCTATTGGAATTAAAATCATATCATTTTTCAGATGTTATAATTAGTTGTGCACCCCTGGTCATAATTTGAGCTACACAGTGCCATCTGAGGCATGCAAGTACTTGTGTTGCCAATGCCTTCATTTCTTACTAGTTTTATGTTTTGAGTTTTAGCTTGTTTAGTCATTATGATGGTCAAAATTGGGCTTAAACTTACACTATGGGAATAAAGTTGAGCTTCAATCAAATTAGTAAGGTTCTTTCGCTCATTTTGGGTTGAATTAGATGGTATACTTCGGATTTGCAAGGTCTTGTACAAGTGTCCTAGATGGTTTGCTAGTTTGTTTACTGGATTATATTTAAGAATCTATTTTCTTTGAGTAATTGTTTATGAATTAAATTCTATGCTTTTTGCTTGCATTACAAGATTCACTAAGCAAGGCTTTAAGTACCGAATTATATTGTTTGGTACGGAATGTATCATTATTGACCTGATATGGTACCAGTATGGTATGGGGTTCTATATGCCCGTGTTGATACATGGTATGGATACTGTATTGACTGCCACATGTCAATATGGGGGCATAGTATAATGTAGTAAACTGCACTAGCAAGGTACTGGTATGGACTTGATATTAAGACTTGGAACATTGCCACCAAGACTACCTCAAAGAGGTGAAGCACAAGAAAGTAGAAAAAAGTGCATGAAAGATTTGAGCACTATAGAATACCAAATTTGAGGCACATCATTGTGCTATTTCTTTTTGAAATTGATGCCAATGAGATTTAATGCACTACACTTTTTTCCTCTGCTAAAGAACAATCTATAACTCTCTGTTAGTGTCATCTTTTAGCTGTGCCCAAATCAGAGGTATCATGCAGACTGATATAGGCATTCCCATGCAGAAGAAAATCTGGAAAAATGACTCAGAAACTGGAAAGGAGAGAAAGATGACAAAAACTAAAAGTGTGTGATTTGCTGCAGGAAGTCGGTTAATACAGAATTTGTGCTGTCCCTCAAATTTTGCTCACGAATATATTCCATGAAATAAAATGGTCATTGATTAAAATGTTATACTACCGATGCATGTCATTTTGAAGAATACATAAACTCAAACTTGTTACAAATAAATAATTATAAATTCTTTATGCTTGGTCCTGTGTCTCTGTCTTCTTTACTGCTATAACATATCAGAATTTCAACTGGTAAGCTCTAACCTGAATGTGATGGTTGACGTACCTTATCAATATCCATGATTATGTCATGAAACACTATTTCATTACCTTATCAATATCTGAAATTATCAACCACACACACACACACACACACACACACACCTCAAAAATGACTTTTTCCTCGTTAGCTTGTCACTTGGAGCTCAGCAATTTTACGCGCTTTATGCATGTGACTACTCTCACTGGCATGATAAGGAACAAAGTCTGTGAATAACTATTTCTTTGTCCAGTTCTATATAACATATATTGCCACGAATAAATTACCAATGGAATACCAAAAAAAGAAGTAAACAAGATTACTAACTGATAGTAATGAGTTAGGAAATTGAAATTGGAACTGATACTTTTTGTAAGTCACTCTGCAGTTACATTTTCTTGAACGCTTAGTCCATTTGAATACGATGCACTGCAAAGCTATCTTTGCAATTTACCATCATATATGACAGCCATTAAATTTCCTCCTTTTCTCTCTCAAAATCTTAACATGTTCCATGGCACCCATTATTTTCCTTATATAATTAAATTACAGGTCATCTATGAGATAAAATTCACCTCTCACCATTCACCTTTTTTTGATAACTCCACATCTCCTGTTTTATCCCGAATCCCCCTTGCCTCTCCCCTCCCCTCTCTCCCTCTCTCCCCCGATCCTCCTCTTCCCTCTCTCCTTATCTCTCGAGCTTCCTCTCCGGCCTTTGCTCCAGGTTCTGGTTGCTCGCTCTTTGGAGAAAAACCCTAGCACCCCCTTCGATGTTGCTGCCACCCACAGTGAGGGCCTCTTCCATCACTTCGGTCTATTTGTGCTCATCCTCCTTGGGTCGGTGCTAGGATCTTTGTGGCTAGGTGAGTGCCCTTCCCTCTCTCTTCCCCCCTCTCTCCCTCCCTCCCTCTGCACCTTCTCCCCTCTCTCCCTCTCGCCCAATCTTCCTCTCCCACTTCCTCTAGCCTCTGCTTCGAGTTGTCATCCTCCACTCTCTAGAGGAAAACCCTAGCATCCACTCCAACACTGCTTCCGTCCATGGCGAGGGCCTTTTTTATCACCTCGGCCTCTTCGACCTCATCCTCCTCAGGTCAGCACCAGGATCTTCATGGCCATGTGAGTCCTCTCTCTCCTTCTCCCACCTTTCCTCTCCTTGCTTTCCCTTCTCTCCTTCTCTTTTCCTCTAGTTTTGGCATGTGTCGGGTTGGTATAGTATATACCAGTACCATATCGAACCGATCACCAGCCAGTATGGCCTCTAGTATTGGTTCAGCAAACCTTGGAAGAAACGCTGAAACATGTTCCTTTCATGGTGTTGAGAAAGCATATGATATAAGACATTTTTTCCACTTTGAAGCGACTGGTGAAATAAGACCGACTGTTAATGTAAATTTGGGCTCCACAATTTGAGCCCCCTGATTCAATAAGGCCTAATAAAAATATATGAGTAAACTTGACTGCTAATAGATCCAATTTACTGTATTCACCAAATTATTCTCGTTTATGATCCTGTCTCAAAATCCTCAACATATGATGTTCACTGAAAAAGATGTCCTATAGAATTTTTCCCCTTTTCAGCCCAATATATTCATACATATCACTGGATAAAAGTTACTAAGCTTTTTAGTTACTGCTGCAGTAGATAAATTGGTACCAGTAAGTTTCATGAATTCAATTGTAGTAGTCACCTCCACTTTGAAAGACAACTATTCATCAACCATTGAATTTTTGTGACGAGCTCAAATCTCTGCAAAAGTTTAGACAATATATTCGGCAGCATATCGAATTTCTGATTAAATATATCGATTTGACTTATATGGCAAAGTGTTCATGATAACAGGTATACAATAAATGCCTCACTGCTGAGCTTGCTACTCTTTCTTCACTTCTTTATCAAATGAGTGGTTGTCCTATTAGCTTGTGAATTTATGCTTAATTTTGATATTTGCATTGGTATTTATGTTCAACTAGAAAGAAACTAATTTGACAAATTTCACTCCTAATTTTGTCTTTAGGGACACAAGGAGTGGCTAAATGAAGTTAATGTTCTTGGGGTTGTTGAACATCCAAATCTTGTCAAACTTATTGGCTACTGTGCAGAAGATGATGAAAGAGGAATGCAACGTCTTCTTGTATATGAATTTATGCCTAATAGGAGTGTGGAGAATTATTTGTCAACTCAATCTACTACACCTCTTTCATGGGCCATGAGACTTAGGATAGCTCTTGATGCTGCTCGTGGCCTGACATACCTGCATGAGGAAGCAGATTTCCAGGTATTTTGTGTTTATTTTTGTCAGTTTGCTTTTACCTAGATCATAGTCATTTTTTTTATGTTATCGAGAAATCGTGGATGTCTTGTCTAAGGGTATAATAAAGTCAAGATTGATCAAGCTGGCAATGATCAAGGTCAGCTTGAAATTATTTTCAAGCCTGAATTTTGAAATCAAGCTTCATTTATTCTATGATTTTATCAAAGCCTAGTTCAAGAATGGGGCCAAACATGAGCCTAATCGATCAGCTAGAACTTGAAATCAAGCTTATATTAAGCTTGAACCAATGTTTAACTGATTTAAATAATTAAATTTGGAAAAAAAAAGTTAATCATAAAGTATAAGTCTAGAAAAAATGCTAAGTATGCAAAGAAACACTCCATATATATAATACAACCCTGATGCATATATAACATTATGAGCCTGTGATTCAAGTTCAAACTTGGTTCATATTTAAACTTGATTCAATTAACTATGAACCATGCTAGATTCGAGCTTAATTCAAGCTGATCTTTAGCGGAGCTCGAGCTTCTCAGATCAATTGACAGCCCTATCTTAGTCAATACTTCAATCTTCGCAGAATATGCTTATTAATTTTTGAGCTGCTTGAAGCAAATTCAGACCCGAAAAACCTATAGGTCCTATTTGATATCAAATTACCAATTCTAGATTCAACATTTCATTATTAGATATTTCAGTCCATTCAATTTTTCAGTGTACTAGTTTGGAATTGGGATCCATGTGAGAGTGCCTTATTGCATGGGAACATTTGAAATGACTGATAAGATTAAAATGATCAGTCGCTACCATTATAACGATTTTTTACAGTATCTCAACAACTACCTTGTCTTGAGCATGGATTGTGCACTAGCCACTTGTACAGACCAAGTCAGAAGTGTCAGATGATGTCACAATCTCTCCTACTTATGCTATATATATTGGGATTTATTACTACATCTTCACGCATCCTCCCTCCTGTTTTGCATCTAGTGCATAAGTTTTTTTTTTAATTTATTATTTGGCTTATTCATTGTAATTGACATAATTCTAGGTATTGTTTTTAGAAATAAGATCTCTAAATCGTCCCAACCACCTAGCTTATTTGTTAATCCCTTGACTTGTTGCTGGCCGCCTATTAATATAAGATTTACACAGAACAAATAGAATCTAAGTTTGGGTGCTAGAGTTGGTGCAACATTCAAGTAAAATATTTGGGTTGCCAAGACCAACCACCTATTTTCAAAGATGTATGAACCAAACTGAGTACATTAATTCCATTAAATCTTCTTCTTTTTATCACTTTGTTTCTCTACCCTCTTTATCCTTCTACCTTCTTTAGAAGAGATCTTGACTCCCAACACTTTCTTCCATATTAAAGCTTTCCTTAACATCAAGGGTTGTGTTCCTTTTCCCTTATAATTTATCCATATTTGCCAAATATGTGTTGTCTTATTGGATGTTTAATACAATGATGTTAATTTATTTGAGCTACTAAGGCCAGCCACCTATTTCAAAGATACATGAACCAAGGTTCGCCTTCTTGGTACTGGATTCCATACCGGTGCCATGTCGGTACGGTGTCAGTACGCCAGGTATGGTGGTCAGTTTGACGTACTGAGACTCGGTATGCTCCCCATACCAAGTCTCAATTCGGTACTAGTACGGTATGGTATGGTCAGTATGGAGTGGTATGCACCCTTATGGTGAACTTTGAACCAAACTAAGTATATTAATTTTGTTAGGTCTTCTTCTCTCTATCACTTTCTTCGTTACCCTCTTTATCGTTTTGCCTTCTTTAAAGGATATCTCGATTCCCTACACTTTCTTATATCTTAAAGCTTTCCTCAACATTAAGGGTCGTGCACCTTCTCCCTTATAACTTATCCATATATGCCATGTACAAATTGTCTTATTGGATGATTCATGCAATGATGTTATACATATGGTCAAATGGGATCAAAATCGAAAAATTTTACTGGCAAATTGTCATTCAAGATCTGCGGAATTGTCTCAAACTATTCGGTTCGGGAGATACTGAGCCATATCGACAGTAGACTACGATGGTTTTGGTTTTCAAATTGAGAAACCGGCGAAGAAAGAAAGAGGGAGAAGGAAAGAGAGGAAAAAAGAGAGAGGAGGGACGGAGAGGGAGGAAGAGAGAGCAAGGATGGCAAATGGCCGGTGAAGGCTTGAGGAGGGGCGAAGAGGGGTGGAGGTCTTTTTTTATTTGGATAAAATTAAGTGAAGTCGATAAGAAGGTTGCCGACTTACTTTAATTTGAAATAAAAAAGGGCCCCCCCTTCGGGATCCCTGTTTCGTTCGAAACAGGGGAACTAGAGGGGAGAGCCCCTCCCCAGCCCTCCGCGGCCGTCCGTGAGCCTCCATTGGTTGTCCGCCACCATCCGTCTCTCTCCCTCTCTTCCTTCCTTTCCCTCTTCTTCTGTCCACCTCTCTCCTTTTCTTTTTCTCTATCCCGTTCTCTCTCTCCCGTGCCCTTTCTGCCATGTCGAGCCATGCTTCACCAGCCTTCTCCCTCTCTCTCCCTCCCTTCCTCCCCCTCCCTCCCTCCCCCCTTTCTCTCTTTTTCTCTCTCATGTTCTCCCTCTCCCTTGCCCTCTCCGCTGTGTCGGTGGCATGGGGGCATTACCGAACTGTGCCACCAGCCAACCCGTACGAGCTCTGATACCGGCACAATGATCCTTAGTTTAATTAGTTGGAGTTATATTATCTATTTATTTTAAATTCTTGATACATTATTCTTAACCATGCTTTTTGTTTTTAAGAATTCAATGTACCTTTGATAAATGTTTCTACATAATATATGTACTTGTACATTTGGTGCATCTACAATGTTGTTTGGCTAGGATTTGAGTTTTGTTGTTACCAGATGAGAGCTTAAACTTTTTCTGAGTCCAACAATATGAAGTGAATTTTATTGGCAATATAGTAGCAGTTGTGCAGTACTTTGCTAGGTCTTTGGCAACTTAAATGGTACATCTTCTTCATAACAGAACTTTGTAGCACTTTAGGTAGGGCATGGATATGTGGCTATGGTGAGCGATGAAATCACCCCCCTCCCCAACTTACAAAATCATATTCTAAGAAATAGTGGATAAATATCTTTATTCTTCGAGCATGCAGTTGGGGTAGTGCTACAAAAATGGTTAAATGCTAGAGCATGGAAAATGTTCATTCAGTTTTAAGAAACATATCTTTATATATTGTCCTTTAGTTACTAGTATAGACCAATAAAACCGCATCTTTTTTGAGAAAAGCAATAAAACAACACTTATACTTTTATTCTAACTACTAATCCCAGTATATACAGCCACCAGTTGTTCTAAAATACTTAAAGAGTGTTTTATTTTGTTAATGAACCAAAGTCGGCTCGACCGTTAAGCGAGATAGGCGGTCGCCTAAGGCCCCCGCCCGAAAAAAGGCCCCCGCCCGACCGACTAGCTACAATAGTCTGTCCTTCGTGGAGGTAGAGCGTAGAGGGCCAGAGGCAGAGCCAACGGCTACCTTGACTGCTGGACAAGACGACTGAGGGAGTGAGGGTGAGTCACCGTCGGGCGTCCCAATCCCATCGCTCATCGTCCCTTTTTTTAAAATTTCCATTGTCCTCCACGGCTCCACTCCTCAATCCTCATCGTCCTCGGTCCTCCTCAGCTCCTCTTCGGCTCTTTCTGCAGCTCTGCTTCACCGACCGCCTGCCGGCGACCTCGTCTCCTCCGCCTCTCCGAGTCCCCGGTGGCCGGTACTGGGTCGCAGGAGCCAGAAGCCTTCCGCCAAAATCACATCTCCCATCTCTTACCCAAGTCCTCGGCCGCTCCCAATCCCATCCACTGATCCACGGTCGTTTCTAGTTAGGCCTGAGATCAAGACGAATCCACCGAAGTCGAGGCCACTCGTCCCCGGACTTGATTTCCACTCGCATGGTATGCCTTTTTTCTTCTTGTCTCGTTCTCCGAACTCTTTTTGTGATAACCATTCCTCTGTTAAATGGCCAGGCCAAGGCTTGGCTTGGCTTGGCTTGGCTTTACTTGATCTCACATTGTGAGTCTTTTCGTGGTCCACCAACTGTTTGACAAATTGTGTGAACGAGTTTTCTTTTTCCACTTGGATTAAAAATCTTGATTGGTGTTGCTAGGTTATAAATTTTATTGATCAATGATGCAGCAAGATGTCTTGCCTCTGGTCCCCGCATTCCCTAGTCATCAGGTTAACGTCTCTCATGTGACACCGAGATGATTCAGTTGTTTATACTTAATTGAATTTGACCTCTTAGTCAACTCTTCCGTTAATTTTAATACATAGATTATTCTCTGTTTAATGGCTAACTTATCGTACTGCAGATTTCCTGGTATTATTGTTCTATGAGAGTAACTCGGACGTATATGCACACGTGTGTATAATGGCTACATCAAAGTAGTGTCTTTGTGCTTTAGCAAAAAAAAGTAGTGTCTTTGTGTACTCGATTCGAATTCAGGTCAAATTTTGTGGAACCTAATAGGATTACAAATTTGATATCCTTGAGACATGTTCTAAATTTCTAGTTGGATACTGTTGCTGCTGAAATCGAGCCCAATCTCGATGCTGACTAAGCTGGATGGTTGTGGAAGATCAATAGTTATCCGCAAGATAGGCCCGACCGTATATTTTGCACTTATTAATTTTTTATATTTTTTTTAAAAAAGGCATTTTTTAGTAAGTTCACCTTAGGCCCCAAAATGTATTGGGCCGCCCCTGCAATGAACAGTAACAAAACTTGATTTTTGATTTTTAATTGCTTACTTCTAACCTGCTTATGTTGCTAATGATGATCATGCTGATCCCTGAAAAGGTTATCATTTTACTCAAAGTAATTTGTATGCGCAGATAATTTTTCGAGATTTGAAAGCATCCAACATTCTCTTGGATGAGCATTGGAATGCAAAATTGTCCGACTTTGGCTTCGCTAGACAAGGACCAGCAAAAGGGTTTAGTCATGTTTCAACAGCGGTGAGTACATATGATGATCTAGATGCCTCAGCATTGTTGCTTATCCAGATGGTATTAGTCTCTCTTAATAGCACCGGGAACTTCCTTCCAGCTGCTTTATTATGCTTACTATCAGAATATAAGCTTTTACATATGAATGTTCATGGACAATGTGGGGAGCATTTTGAAAAGTTTTGATTGCAAAGTCTTGATCCAGGTCATCTAGATGATCAGATGCCTAGAATCCTGAGTGGCATCTCCCTTTTCTTAAGATGTTTCATGGACTGTAATCCATCAATTATATAAATTTCTGAAATTTATCTACATATAGTTCAAAGATATTTCATATTAGTTGATTCTTTTTGGTAATGGGATAGGTTATTTGATTTTGATGTATGTGCTCAGTCATGTTTTACTTAACTATTGTGATTTTCTAAAGCTAATTTTCAACGTATATGTATGTTAAGAAAAATATAGATTATATTGTTATTTTTAATATAAAATGCAAATTGTCAAATCATATTGTCTCTTGCTTCCTTTTTGCAAGTATTACCGTGTCTAAGGAATCTTTATAGGGTTCCAACTGCATGAATTCCTGCAATTCTTCCTATATGCCTATAGTTTCCCTGGCCAAAAAATTGACAACATATCAAAGCTCGCCATTAGGATGAGAGCCACTTGTAAAACATTCTCAAACTATAGTGGATTGTACCTTGATTTATAAATTGACACCAAAATGTTGGTATTTTTATGTGTTAGGTTTAGTAACTTGGCATTTTTGCACAATTGCCAGGACATCAGGTGGTGCCTAAGTGGATCAACACCTTCCTAGGTTTATGCATAGGCAATCCTGCCTAGATGAGCTGCTTCTAAGTGATGGGCCCTTGAGGAATCTGCCTGGACTGTTGCAGCATCTCAGGATGTGATTTAGCAACCATGGTCAAGGCAATGTAACATTTACCAATTTGCAGGAGAAACAAGAAACAATGTTTTGCAAGTTGACAGGAAGTATAAAAAGAGATAAAGTAGAGCAGCCAAGATAGGTAAGGATGCCAATAGGTGAGGTTGGGACAAAGCATATCCATAATATGAATGGTTGACCTGATGATGCAGCGCAAAACAAGAAGAAATTAGTCCTATGTGTTTCCTGTTGACCTCTCAAATTAGGAGACATGGTAATACAGGTTTCTTCCTCTATTTTGAGGGTTCGTGTTGAGTATTAGTCTTGCACCAAGAAAGCTTTCTGAGAATGTGTTTACTGCATTTCTGTGGTGACTCAATTCTTTTTTTTGGATGATTCTGTAGTGACTAAAATTCATGAAATTAATGAGGAACTTAACAGTTTGCATGAATCAGGAGTTGGTCTTTTGAAAAAGTACTACCCTAATTTATTAGCCAGTATCCACAAAATAGTAGTTGTCATGTCGCTAACTGTATTCAAGGTAGATAGAATTGCATCATGTAATAAAAGATGCTTTGAAGGTAAATCTGATTCCTCTATAATAAAAAACAAACAGGTTGTGGGAACCATTGGCTATGCAGCTCCTGAGTACATCCAAACTGGGCGCCTCACTGTCAAGAGTGATATATGGAGCTATGGGGTTCTTCTCTATGAGCTTATCACTGGCCGTCGCCCAATGGATAGGAACCGCCCAAAAGCTGAGCAGAGGCTCTTGGATTGGGTCAAACCATACAAATCTGACACTAGGAAGTTTCATATGATCATAGATCCAAGGCTACAAACGAACTATTCTCTAAAATCGGCAACAAAACTTGCAGCAGTGGCAAACAGGTGTCTGACACGCCATCCCAAATCACGGCCTAAGATGAGTGAAGTGTTAAAGATGGTGCAAAGCATTGTAGAGAAATTGGAGACTGGCACCCTGCAGCCCCATCTGAGGAGTTCTTCAGAAGAGGCAACTTCTACAGAAAGTATAAAAAGAGGGATGAACTCGAAGAGGAGTGGGGATTTGAAAGTGGGAAAAGGGATGCAGCTTGTGGGGCAAGGATCGACACCGAAGCTTGTAAGGAGACTGTGATGATGAAGATGACAATGATAATGAGAAATATATGTTATGCAATTTGTTATCTTAGTTGCAGTTAGCAGCAATATATGTTTTGACATATGCATAATGCTTGTATACATCATCTGTCACATCAATGATGAGGACCTGTATATTTCTGAGTTTGGTTGTCATGCGGCAACAAGAAACCACAAGTGAATCTTGGTCAGTTTTGCATTGTGATATTGATATCAGATCTCATTCTATTGTGATGATGCGTAGCCTAATATGGCAATGGAAATTCCCTGCCTTTACGGCAACAAGAATGAATTACCAGCAGCATGGTGGGAGGTTGTAATGTGAGAATGCTACGCTCACCTAAGTTTAATACATTGTGTATACTTGTTATTCCCTGTAATCACAATGAGAATAATAGCCTCATCTTCTTGAATAAATCTTGCTTATGGTTCCATATATTGGTTGATACGTGTATGTTAGATTTTTCTTATATATGTTAGATCAGAATTTCAGAATTCTTGCTCTGCACTGTATTTTGGATAAGATATTCCAGAATTTTCACAATGTTGTACATCAAGATGGACTGCTATCATTGTGTATGCAGCCATTTTTCTACATCTAGAACCATTGAACCTTGCGTTCTTCTTATCAGGCATGGGATTCTGCTGCTTTTTAACCTTTATAGATCCATCAGTACAAATTAATTTGTATACATTGTTGTCTGTGCTTTCTCTTGTTCAAACATTTCTTTCATGCTAAGAATTGCGAAGCACAAAAAGAACACCAAAGTAATAGCGCAAATACCATATTGCTAAGCACATAGGAAAAGTGAGTCAGAGCAATCGGCATTATGCAAGTTGATTATTCTTTTATCAGTTTTGGCAGTCGTGTTTCATTGTTATCATTCATTGAATTATGTTTTTAGGATTCCCATTGGTTTTACTCTTTCATCAAGTACAAGTTAATTTTCTGTTTATGTTTTACTTAGCTTTTGAATTGAAATTTTTTTGATAGGCATACCGTACTAGAATATCAGATTTTGGAGTTTAATGTTTAGGGGATCTGTTCTATTGCCCAAATATATATATTTTTGATTTTGCAGGCTTATGGTAGGCTAGGCTAAAAAGGTTTCATTTAACTCTTGGTTAATCTTCAATCGTTGATTAAGAAAATAGCAAACATTTTGCATGTACTGTTGTCTAATCGGTTTATGGTCTGTTTTGGTGACTTCATGTATATGGTTAAGTATGTTTGGGAAATTTCCACAAAAAAAAGAGTGTTTTCAGGAAATTAGTTGCACATACATGAAACTAATTGTGATGATACTGGTGGATTGATTCTTATGGTCCATTTAATTCTCTTTTAACTAGTTTAATGAATCACTTTATCAGAAGTGTTTCATTACTTTTCATTGAGGATAGTTAAGCATTAACCATCGCATGATGTGTAACAGCAGAGGTTAGAATATAGCATGTTGATGCATGTGATAGTGCTGAATCACATCCCTCTATGCATATTTATAGTACTCTTGAAAAGCAATTAGCAGGAGGCTTTGCTCACTTTATTTGTACCTGTAAATGACTAAAACATCACGCCCCCCC
>JAOXJJ010000819.1:7772974-7783879 GCA_025769935.1 Phoenix roebelenii
CTGGCGGGGCTGGCTCAGTCATTCTCGGCCACTAGCAAGGCCGGCTCAGTTGCATTCGATCAGTAGCTCTTAAGAGTTCGTGGACAATACTTCTTATAGGTAGTATCTCATGGATGCTATGGCGAATTCATTATCGGTCACTGGCGAGGCCTGCTCAGTTATTAGTCGGCCACTGGCGGGGCTGGCTCAGTCATTATCGGCCATTGGCAAGGCTGGAGATAATGAGAAAATATAAAGTAAATAAACATAAAAAAAGGAAAGCTCTTTTAAGTAGCCACGCGTTCTTCAAGGCTAAATCATACATTCGTGCTAAAGAGCTTGCCAAGGGATGCACCCAAATAGAGCTTATCACGGGTCAGGTGGCCCGCCCCAGTCCAGCCAAAATTTAATAGGTTTACCCATTAAAATTTGGCCCATGGGATGGCCTGGACCAAAAAAAGTTGGCCCGATCCAAAAAAGGGGGCCGCTAGGCCGGGCAAAATCGACACAAATTAACCCAGCCCGATCTAAGATTATACATATTATATGTTAGTTATATTAACTAAAAATTAGTACATTTAAGCCTTAGATACACCAATTACTGCAATATTGCAACTGGTTGAGAGAATTAAATTTTATTATTTGTCTAAAATGAACTTTTTAGATGTTACTTTGTATTATATAATTATATCGAACTTAGCCTATAATTAGGGCTAAAAGTGGACCAGGTGGGCCATGCCCCTATCCAAACTTGGCCTGAACTTTTTTCGGGCTTTGGGCCGGGCTTAGGCCAGAAATTTTTGGATAATCCAAGCGTGAGCCCGGCCATAACTCAATTGGGCTGGCCCAAATTATCCGTTTAGCCGGGGCCAAATTATCCATTTGGGCCAAAAATAAATCTGACGGAATCCAATTGAAGTTTAATATTTTTAATAATATTGCTTCATAAGTAATAAGCTAGTTAAAAATTAGGCTTGTTCTTATAGTACAAATAAATGATACACGATACATTATTCTCAATTAAATCTATTTTAATTTATTTTTTACTTTCTTATTATCCTTTCTAAATAGCAACATATAAAAACAAATTGATTCAGGCCTGAATTCGGACTCCATTTGGATCTTGTTCAGGCTCAAGCTCGGGCCAGACTAATGGCATATCCGAGCCCGCCACGAAAATAAATAGACTCTACATTTAAATCCAAATCCAATCTAAACTTTTTTGAACCTAGCTTGATGCCCGATCCAAAGTCAGCCCGGTCTGGTAGGCTTCGGGCTGGCCTGAGCCTATTTCCAACCCTACCTACAACAGTGGGGGAGAAGGAAACCGAGTTTGGTGGGTGAGCCTGGGCCTGGGCTTCAAGATTTGGCCGGGCTCAAGCAAAAATGATATTTGGGCAGTACCAGGACTGGGCATATATATTGGCCTAGCTTCTATTGGAGCCCGATATTTAGCTTCGTTTGGAGCCCGATATTTCATCAGTTCTACACCCAAGACCCTGCCTCGTGTGCCCGAAAAATAAAAACGACGGCACTCCGAATCTTCTGGAAGTCCCATGGGAGCACATTACAAAGTCCTCCCAAACCGAGGGATATGTCATTCTTCCAGTCACCTTATCCTCAAGGTTTCCTTCCCCCACCCATCTCCTCTATTACCCCTCCTCTCCACTCTCCATCTATAGAGAAAAAGCTTTCAATTACTTGGTGAAATGGCTTCAGCCAACGCAATCTCCACCGCCTCCATCCTCCGCTCCTCTCATCGCCAGGTCTCTCTCTCTCTCTCTTTTCTCTGTGAATTCTGTTATAAGATCTATGAGAACGATGTTCTTATTGCGGTTGGGGCTTATTGTCGAATACCTTGCTCCTGACACTTGCGGTCTCTGTGGTGAAGCAGGTGAACCTGTGGAGGAGAGCAAGCCCGGGGCAGAGGCCCAGCGGCAAACGGCAGCTCGTCGTGCGGGCGGTGGCCAAAGACATCGCCTTCGACCAGAGCTCCAGAAGCTCTCTCCAAGCGGGCGTGGAGAAGCTCGCTAATGCTGTCGGAGTCACCCTCGGCCCTAGAGGTATTCTTGTTTCCTCCCGTTCCTTTCGTTGTTGGTTGTTTTTTCTTTTTGTGTATTTTGGAGTTGTTGGTACGTCTTGTGTCTGAAATCTGAACTGAGTGCTTTAATGTCGCAAATCCCTTAAAAATTTCAACTTTTTTGCTGGCCATTGAGTTGCTGTATGTTTTTGAACATTGGTGGAATTTCTAGGTTGTAGCTGCACTAATGTGTCGGTTTGATTCTGATTTGAAGGGAGGAATGTCGTGTTGGATGAGTTTGGGAACCCCAGAGTAGTTAATGATGGGGTCACCATCGCTCGGGCTATTGAGCTCGCAGATCCTATGGAGAATGCTGGTGCAGCGTTGATTCGTGAGGTAGACAGATAGTTTTATAGCATTCATTTAATTGCCTCCACTTTAGCTTTTCATATATTTTTTTTTCGTTCCATGGGTTGTTCATATGTTATGATGGTAGACGTTAATGCAATTTAATCCTTTTTTTAGCTAGAGCACGTGTGCACAAACAAATTCATGTTTTGGAGGGAAGATTACATAAAAGTTATGGTTTCTCAGATGTAATTAATCATACAAATGAACAGAGCAATAAGTAGTAAAAGATTAAAAAAGTGATACTTTCCTACTTTGCCAAAGGCATGAAGAGATCTAAAGTGTTACTTGTGAGGTGTTTGAACCTATGTAAACCAAAATTGTAAAAGATGCTTAAGTTGATTTAAGGCGTGAGGGAGAGAAAGAATCCTTACCAAGGGAGAGCAATTGTGGGGCCAATAAAAGTGGGAGAGTATTTGTATAATCAAGTTTAACTTAATAATAAGATTCAAAAGCAAGGAATGGCCAGCATCCAGTCTGTTAGATCCTATGGTTGTGATTGCTTCTTGTCAGAAATTTGTTCATGCTTTTGTGCTGTTATGCTTGTAGTAAACAGGAAATTGGATTAGTGATGGAGCATGTTTTTTTTATTGTGGATTGAAGGTTGCTAGCAAGACAAATGACTCTGCTGGTGATGGTACTACGACTGCATCAGTTCTTGCACAAGAAATCATTAACTTGGGTCTGCTGAGTGTTACGTCTGGTGGAAATCCTGTGTCCATCAAGAAGGGAATCGACAAGACTGTACAGGGGCTGGTGGAAGAGCTTGAGAAGAAAGCTCGCCCTGTTAAGGGACGTGGAGATGTAAAAGGTATCATAAACTTGATGTGTCTATTGTTTCTTTAATAACTGTCATTATATTTGTATTGGGATAATCAGCATCTTTGTTAGGTCAGCAGTTGCGCCACACTTTAAAAAGTGGTCACTTGTATAGTTAGAAAAGAAACTGAATAGTGCAAAAATTGATGATATTAGTAATTTATTCCTTGTAAAAAGAAATTTCTATTAAAATCCTTTTATTTGGTGTTGTAGCTATTGCTTCTATCTCATCGGGTAATGATGAGTTTGTGGGAAGCATGATTGCTGATGCTATTGATAAGGTCGGCCCCGATGGTGTTCTTTCTATCGAGTCTTCATCATCCTTTGAGACTACTATTGATGTTGAAGAAGGAATGGAGGTTTGTTGCATTTTCCAAGACCTCAAACTACCCCAGCTGTTGTCTCCTTTACATTTTGAAATAGGTGCATTATGTAACTCTATTTATGTTTGTTTTTTGAAACCATCATTGCAGATTGACCGAGGTTATGTCTCCCCACAATTTGTCACAAATCCTGAGAAGTTACTAGTTGAATTTGAGAATGCCAAAGTTCTAGTAACTGACCAGAAGATTTCAACAATTAAAGAAATAATCCCTTTGTTGGAGAAAACCACACAACTGAGAGCTCCGCTTCTCATCATTGCTGAGGATGTAACTGGTGAGGCTTTGGCAACTCTTGTTGTGAATAAGCTGCGGGGTATACTTAATGTTGCTGCAATCAAGGCTCCTAGTTTTGGTGAGAGGCGGAAGGCTCTTCTTCAAGATATTGCCATTGTGACAGGTAACGTTTAGAGGTTCTGTTTCTTAATTGATTTAAGATTTGCTTGTTTCTTCTCCTTGACAATTACAAACTAAATAGTTTTATACCTCAATCCTCCTTCAGATTTAAATATATATTCTGACTGAATTTGGTAGCACTGCACATGTATACGAAGATCATCATCTTTCTGTTTTAATTGGTATCATCTGATTACTACTGGTGGTTTTACTTATCTAGTATAACCTTTTTTGATAGTATACCAGTTCTCATTGAAGCATTTTTAGCATCTTATCCTTATTTTTTGAATTTGTTCTCTCTCAGGTATTTGGTTTATTATTAGATTATAAGACTCGTGAATATTTACTTCAAAAGGGTTCTCTTCAGTCATTTAGCTACGCAGCTCAAGTGGATGCATGCTGAGACATCTGCAAATCATTTTCTTGAGGCTGTGAACTCACTATTAGGTTTAGTAATTTGTTCTAATTGTTTCAAAATAAGTAAACTTGACAGTTAAGTATTAAATTATTTTGGATTTGTATTTGACCAAAAATCTTCTTCACATCATTTTTGCAAGGATAATAGATACAGGTGACGAAATTGGTTAATTGTTGTTATCGATGTATACTTTCATGTAACTTAGCCTGATGTTTGAGCTAAGCCTGTCAAGAATGGCAGTTTTACTTTATTCTTCAAGTACACAAAGTCAAGAACTTAGCTGCAGGGAGCCAATTCAATTTCTATATTTTTGGTGGAGGGGTCAATTCTTTCTTTCTTTTTTCAAAAGTGAAGTCCCTACTGGTATTTGGAGTTCCTATCTCCACATAGTTGTTGACCTCTTTTCCCTGTTGCCTGCAGAGAGACAACAAATAAGAATAGAAAATTCATTTAATAATTGTCCAGAGTCATGCCTGATCTGTACTCTATCTATTTCTATATTTTCCTGTTCAACTATTTCCTGAAAACTGTTGACAACAGAATTTTTCTTCATATCATTCACTTTTGAGTTTCTGTTCTTTTATATTATTGTTGAGAGAACTTGAGCTCGTAGTTATAAAAATTCTTTATTATGTGATAATTGTGAAGGGGAAGGATTCACCTGACTGTATTTCTGTTCTATTAGAGTGTACAATCCATCGCATATTTACAGTTGCAGTGTTACCTAGAGACACCAAATTTTGTGCTCTTTGGTGTGTTGGACACTACCACACTTAATGACACTCCTTGACACTTTATAAATGGCATCAGATTTGATGTGATCATTATTATATGTCTACATCCATGTGAAAGTTATCAAGTAATACGTAACGGCTAAAAACAAACATTTTATCGATTTTCTGACATAAAGGAACAATAGGTCAAGCACATTAATATACATAGATCATTACATTATTTGACATAGGTGTATAAGATACAGGTGTTTTCTGTCTAATTTTTAAAAGGTTCATGTGTCGGAATCTTCTGGATATTTCACATGTCCAAGTATGGTTGATGATATTTTTTTTGTTTTGTAGGCATAAGCTGTAAACCATGGTGCATCATGCTTCAAGAAGATACTACTTTACTATGATTTTTGAAGTGATATAACCATTTTTCAACTTATATCCAGTAAAACCTTCAACTGGGAGACCTCATGCTTCAATCATGCTTCAATTAAACCCTGATTTGCAATTATTGTGTTCATATTGTAGCTTTTTGTATCCATTAATCTGCTGTCTTTCTTCTCAATTCCCTGACTATTCTTTTCATCAATTGTCTATTCAGGAGCTGAGTTTCAAGCCAAAGATCTTGGATTATTGGTAGAAAATGCATCTGTGGAGCAGCTTGGCACTGCAAGGAAGGTTACCATCTCTCAAAACTCTACCACCCTTATTGCAGATGCAGCAACCAAGGATGAGATACAGGCGAGAATTGCCCAGATAAAGAAGGAGCTTGCAGAGACAGACTCTATTTATGATTCTGAGAAGCTAGCGGAGAGGATTGCAAAACTCTCTGGTGGTGTGGCAGTTGTCAAGGTCGGTGCTGCAACAGAGACAGAGCTTGAAGACCGCAAGCTCAGAATTGAGGATGCCAAGAATGCTACTTTCGCAGCTATAGAGGAAGGAATTGTTCCTGGAGGTGGTGCTGCCTATGTTCATCTCTCTACCTGTGTTCCTGCCATAAAGGATAAGCTTGAAGATGCAGATGAGCGCCTTGGTGCTGACATTGTGCAAAAAGTAAGTCTTAACAATAGTTGTATCTAAAGTTGTTTCATAAGGAATTCGTTTCAGCTAAAACTTTAGGCCTTTTAAACTCCCCTTAGCTAATAATCCTTGATTCATTGGATCTTATTATTTCGTGACCGGACAGGCACTGGTGGCACCTGCTGCCTTGATAGCACATAATGCGGGTGTGGAGGGAGAAGTGGTGGTGGAGAAGATTAAGGCCAGTGAGTGGGAGGTTGGTTACAATGCGATGATTGACAAGTATGAGAATCTGTTAGAAGCTGGTGTCATCGACCCTGCAAAAGTTGCTCGATGTGCATTGCAGAATGCTTCATCAGTTGCTGGAATGGTCCTAACAACACAGGCTATTGTTGTGGAGAAGCCCAAACCAAAGGCACCGGTGGCTGCACAACCTGAGGGTCTTACCATCTAAGCACTCTGCCCTATTTGGTCTCCAAGAATTAGGTTAGATGAATGATTCAGAAATCACATATTACAAGGGCAGAGTGCAATTTGAGAAGGGACTTGTGTTTTAGCAGCATTGATTATTTGTAGTGTTATCCCTTCATCGGGATTATCTTTTCCTTGACTCTTATATTTTGTGTAAGTTTTGCATGAAATGCAGGATTGGCTGCTGCTGTCTTTCAAGTGTTACATGTTATTCATGAAGTTTTGAGGTTTTGTTGCCGTTTAACTTCAAGACTTACCCATAACTTATTGTTAAATGTTCCTATTCAGGTGCTGTCTCATCTAATTTTCATCACTTTGATTATGCATTATTTTGGGCATCAAAATTTTTGTGGCTACCGCTGTTTAGCCAATCAATCTGTCTCCAATAATATATTCTCGCTCACTCCGTCCTATCCTATAGGGATCATCAATCATCAAATCAGCAGCAATAAGCTCTGTTTTTACAGGCTCATATGCCACACACATGATGACCGAACTCCAGTGGATTAGGCCGTCAACCTTACGGCGTCTCCCAAACAGCTTCCCAGTTTGCCTAGTTTCTTATTTTTTCTGTTGTGGAGTCCTTTTCTTTAGCAGGCTAGCAGCTGTATTGCAGAACAACAATCATAAGCATGGATTGTGTAGAAGAAAAAGTTTCAGGACAGTGTTTTTAATTTATGATGGGTTTTCATTTCCATAACAAAACATTGTGGATGGTTTCGTTCTAAAAATTTGGCTGGTCAAATGAAGCAAAGCACGAAGTTATAATGGAACACAAAATAATATAATGCAGAGAAACAAATCAATAAAACAAATGAACATGAATTATGCTACAATGTTTATATTGCATAACTGGTAAAGACTGGTGGTTAATTAGAAAAAGCATAAAGATAAAAGATGACCCAATCCTGGCTGGTTGCCCAATCAATTGACTCCAGACTGCCTCTTGTGAAGACCTGCTGCCTCATCAGATGCTGATGAAAAACTCCCCCGGTGACAAAGTTTCCAATCTGTTCTATATTGTTGAACATGATCTTGCCATCTAGAGCACCATCGCGAGCATCCACATACTGACATCACAATAGTTTTTCATCTTCCCTACCATGGCGGAAAAAAAATCCGTCAGTCATACTTAATTGCAAACTATTCTTACCATCACAATGCTATATAAAAGACTCATGCTCATCATTTTCACCTGGGCCACAAACAATTACTGCAAACCAAAAGACTAACTAAAAAGAGGGGGATCAGGGTGCTTACTGCATGTACACCAGAGAACTAATGACGTGAAACTATCACAAATTTTGGACAGAGATAGGCCTGTATATATAGAAAAATTCTTCAGACAGAAATATTTTGATGGGTTAAATCTGCCACATAATATAAATTTGGTTCATTATATGTTTGTCGTCTTAGCAGTACATAGGATTGCACAATGAAAACATCATTGGAAAAGGTAAGACTGAAACTATAGTGATGTCCTCATCCTAGCTACCCAAACCACACTATACTATATGCTGGATTAGGCAGCAAAGATGACCCAGAAGGAATCATCAAAGGAAAACCTGAAATAGTTGTCCAGGATCCACCTGCATGCACAGTGTAGATTTCAAAATAATGAATACCTGCATGGCTTGCTATGTCTGCATGTACATACATGTTTTCTTGTATATCAGTATTAAGGTGAGAGCTAATGCATATCTTGTCTCTACCATGCAGTAATGTATTATTCTAGATTCACTTCAATTGGGCATGTCAAGAAATTTTTATCCATGACATAATATATATACTCTTGTTTTTCATTCTTGTAGGCTGGAAATATGAACCAAGCAATGATCTAAGAAATAATAAAGATTATAAAAAGGGAATTTTACCTGTAAAATTGAATGCTTGTCATTTGTTCAGTTCTAGTGTTGGTAATATGGCTGTGGCTTCACCATCAAGGACAAGAGATTTCTTATCCACAAAGCATTTTGTTGCAAACTTAACACTGCCATAAGAACCAAACGGATATGTTAAAATAAGGGAAACCTATACTCTCCATTAAAGGTGAGAGATGGTGTAACAGACATGTATCTTTTCTTGTTTTCTCTCACATGTGTTGCTTGTACTTCAGCAACAACCTCATCTTCAATATAGACAGGCAATTTAAACTTCAAAGTCTGAGCAATGTATACTGCTCCAGGCTACACATTCAGGGCAAAAAAAGTAAATTACATAGTGGAGAGAGAGAGAGATGTCATGTAATTCAGCTAATAGGCACAAGTGTGTATGCTGGTGTGTACTGATATCAGAAGAAAATCTTTTTTTACCCAAATTTATAGCAACATAAAGTCATTTTGTCAGAAAAAAAATTGCACCAGCACAGAAAGCTTACAAGTAGAGATACCACTGTTGTTTGCAAAACACTCTACCGGCAATCATTGTAATGAAGATAATAACAAAGGCCAAGCTAAATGCTGACGATTGAAAAGGGAACCTAAAGAAGAGAGCTTTGATATGTGAGTCATGTAGCATGCATGCTTTAGTAAGTACTGCTTTAAGGTGAGATCCAGCACATTGTCAAAATTATGGATAAAAGAGAGTCTTGATAGACAATTTAGCTTCTTGGTCAATCATAACAAGAATGGCACAAATTATTGTTACGATGAAGTATGACTTCTTTGCTATCACTTGAATTTCTAAATCCATAAATGTTGGCAGCTCCCTCAAACCAACTAAATGGTGATGTTGATACAAGAATCCGATGTCTTCTTAAGGATCCAGCATGTAATATGTCGCACTAAGAACCTAACAGTTAGATATTGAAACCCTCTTTCACATCGTCCTGGGGGCAAAATGCAAGCTCTACCATTGTTGCAGGTTACATCACACAATTCTGTTATAAAACATTCAGATTTCCTAAACAACCAAAGCATACCATAGCCTCCAACAATTCAGGCAAAGGGGGTCAGACATTCAGTATTCATTTGAGATCATTCAATGATAAATAGCTAGTCTCAAATACTTCTACATTGATACAAACCAGCATTGCTTCCAATGTCACTGGCAGGACTGCAAGGCAAACAGAAAATTTAAAAATAGCAGTTGCTGAAATCTAGCTAAAGGGCATCTATTCATCTCTTTGACGACTTACTCTAATGATAGAAGCATAGCCAAATTTCCAGAGCCACCTTACTCTCACTCTCACTCTCACTATGGTATGTAGAAGTGATATTTATTTATGATGTGATAGGAACAGAGATACAACTTAATGGGATTGTGTTCATAGGAGAGATCGGTGCATGCCACAGGTAGCAGCGTTCTCATTCGCCTTTCAGCCGATTGACGAAATTCCTCAAAGAACCTCAGTTCCTGAGCACGCATTCCCCTAGAGAGAGAGAGAGAGAGAGAGAGAGAACAACATACAAAATGGGAGGCAATGACGGATGGGAAGAGTGATGCGACGAGCATGCCGTGGACGACTCTGCCGCCATCGAAACCAGCGATTCTCCGGGCGAAATCGGCATCAATATGGACGGGGTTGCGGTCGCCGCTCACCTCCGAGTACCGAGCCACGTCCGACTCGCAGAACCGCCTCGATTCCCTCAGTACGTCGCCGACTTTGAGGAGCCGAGTCGCTTCTGGGGTGGTAGAGGAAGAGGATGAAGAACATAAAGAGATGGCGAGCGGAGGAGGAGGGTGACAGAGGATTCGCTTGAGAAGAGCGGCTCGCATCGTCATCGTCGCCTCGTCGGGAAAAGAAGGAATCCGCCCAGCGATTGACGGAAGAGACGAAAGGCGCTCGGAGAGCGGCGACGAAAGTCGTTCGGCAACGCCGAACAGTACGCAACTCGAGCCCCAAACGAACCGGGTCAGATCTGGAACTCCGGACTCGGTTATGGTTGAGTCTTTGGTGCAATGTTGCTCCTGGTTGCGGTTTGACACAATTTTGACGGTACATGGTTAGTCCTATAACCATGGTTTTTGGCAGGAAAGGAGGGATTATGGTCATGTTTATTGTGGAAAATTTTGATTCACACGGAACAGAGATCCATAAGCCCATATATCTTTGGTGATTAATGTGGCTGGCACTATTAGAATGGAAGGAATCCATGAGTCCATATATTCAGACGCAAAAGATTGTAGATGCTAAGGGCATCCTTATTTTCTCTTTATCTAGCTCATCATTGTTATTGAGTATCCTCTATTTTTTTGGAGTAGGTACTTTGCAATCTTAAGGGCTTCCTAACTAGATTAAATTGTCGCATTAGGAATTGATTTAAGGAT
>JAOXJJ010000819.1:7783979-7805114 GCA_025769935.1 Phoenix roebelenii
TGTGTGTATATATATAACTCGATCTAATATGACCCAATCCGCATATCAAATAGGTTTAATTTAGTTAATAAAAATTGAACCTAATCCGACTTGAACCCAGTCTAAACTATCTCAAAAATTTGAATCATTCAAGCTTGCTTCTTTGCTCTAAATATGTTTCTCAATTCACTTAGTGAACTCTCATTTAACTTAATTCTTTTTTTTCATTTCAACAACTATATTTCCTCTCATCTATTTCACTTAATTATGTTTATGCATTCAAATGTCATTATTTATTTTTATGGATTTATAATATCTTGAAGTATATAAAATATATTTACATTAAATCATGGTACATAAACTCGGTTACTCAAGTGAGATTAAAATTTTTTGGATAAAAATAAATATTAAAGTTAATTTCTTTAATTTTACTTAAATTTGTAAATAATTATTATATTTAATTATTATTTATTATATTTTAGCTATAAAAAAAATAGTTATATGGTTGACTTAAACAATAAACTGATCTGGTCCTGATCCCAACCCGATAGGATCCGGCTTATATTTGATCGCGACCCAATCTAAAAGAACCCCTGGGTCAAAAATTCTTTACACAAATGAGTTGGATGCAGCTTGACCCGTTCGCAGCCCTAAGTACGAGTAAAGGAGAGGGTGAGCCGCCCTTGCGTTGCCGCCTCTTTCCGTGCGTTGCGTGGAAGCCGTAACGGAAGATGGCGGGTTCACCTCGGAAGCTCTGGCGATGGCGGATCGAGCCCCATCTTCCGCAGTAACCCTAACCCTACCCTCAACTCCTCTCGCACTCTTTCGACCGGCATCCGGTCTTTGGCGGCCGTCGCCGTGTCCCCGGGTTCGACTCCTCGACTACCGTCCCTCTTAACCCGTCTGTCTTCGGTTTTTGATGCAGTTATCAACTCGAATTCGATCAGATGAAGTTTTCCGCTGGATTTTGTTTGGTCTAAGGGGTTAAAATTCCCGCTTTGATGGCTTCTTGGGGATTTTAGGGATGGCAGAGGTTCCGAAGCTTCTCTATATAGTGGTGTTGGACGAGGGAGGGGATGGGAAGGAGTGTTCTTCGTTCCGGTACACTCGGCCTGTGCTCCAGAGCACATTGCAGCTCATGGGATGTAAGGCTCGCCACGCCTTTAAGGTATCTTTCCCATCTGATTGGATTTTTCTTCTTTGTCTTTATACATCTCTTGTTTATATTCTTGTCTTCATTTGATTCCATATGCTCCATATTTTTTTCGTCTTTTCTCCTCTGACTTTGTGACTGTTTACCTAATTGTATTTTTCTCTTACATTTGCTGCATGCGTGCATAATGAACCCTTTTTGATACATTCGGATCTTCTACTTCTGTTGACTAATTTTCCCGTATTTTACTTCAAAAATAGGGAAATTTATTTCATAATTCAGTTTTATGGATGTCACTATGTTTTACGAGTTTCTTTTTTTGTGTGTGTTCAATATGTATCAGTTTGAAGCTTATCTTTCAACAAACTTGTACCTTGGGTTACTGCCATAATTCATGAATTAATCATTAGTTCTCATGCTTTGGTCGGGTGTTAGAATCATGACACTTGCATTTTTTCCCCTCCTTCAATGATGTGATAATTGGTAAGTCATCTCCCGTTTTGTGCTGTTATGCAAGTCTTCTCTGTAAAGTGTATCTTCTGTTTTGTTATGATGATATCAAATTGATTTTACAAATTCGCTGCTCAGGTGAACTTTCTCTGTTCAGTAGTTGTCTTTTTGTTAATCACAAACCATCTTTTGGATTCTGAAGCAGTATCTTATGATTATTTCCAGATAAGTCAAAGAGTATATGAGGTGATCAGAACTGTACGCCCAGCTGATTTTTCATTTCCAGATGGTGCTAAAATATCAAAGTCAGATGTCTCTGAAAGTCCCTCTGGTAAACAGAATGACTTTAAACAAGCTGATTGCTTGGGTCAGGGGAAGGTGACATATCATTTGGGACAGGAAAATGTGGAGACAACTAGCTCGATGGCATTTGTATTGTACAAAAGGCAAACGACTATTGTTGTTAAGAGGGAGACATTATTGAATGTTGTTTGCAGTGTACTTTCTGAGTACAAGTATGTTGGACCCAATCAAAGGGCTGACTTGTTTCTGGCATGCAGGTACTACAATCTATCTAATTTTTAGAATATTTTGGCCAGCTGTTCTTCATGGATAGTTGGGATGCAGTTGGTTTGTAGATGTAATGTTTGGACCAAAGTTTATGGACTGACTGTTTGCAGTGAATATACGAATAATGTTTTTCTTACAATAGCAATGCTATCTCAGCTAGTCGTATACTTCCATTGGTTGATATCCTTGGTTATTGATGACATATTTTTACTGTGATTGTCTAATTTTTGGAAATCATCCTGTACCTTAGAAAGCTGGGCACTGATATCAGCCCAAACAACTGCTACATGTGCATGAGGGATGAAATCAGAACTTATTCGACTCAATTGGGTTGTTCAAATTGTTTTATGATGTTCGGATGGTCATTAATAAGCCATGTTTATTTTCCCCAACTACTTGCCAAAGCTTTATCAATAAGTGTAGATAAATTTATCCTAGAAGACATGAATGGCTTATTTAGGGTCTGTTATGTTACTTTGTCTAATGATACCCGGTCAGGATATGAAACTCATCGTGAATATAAGGTAAAAGATCTTTTTGGTTCTATTTATATGTATCACCCAGTTTATTAGTTCATAAGTTGCAATATCACTTCATTCTGCCCAATCGATTTTAAATTTGCTCATCATTTTGTTGTCTATGTTAATACCCTTTTGTTTGATTTCCTTCCTAATTCTTATCATCTTTCTGCAGCTGCCATTTCCCTGATTTTGTCGTTAGCATCCATCTCCTTGAATATTAAAGTTCTTTTTAGAATTCTATTGGGTGATAATGATTAATGATTTTGATTTTTCTATATTGACGGATGAGCATCTCTATCATCTCTTCCAAATACAGAATTGATAAATGAGAGATTTTAGTAATGTTCTTGTAGTTTTTTGTCTTTGATACCAAGAGTTGTTATGGATACACTAATTGTCAGATTGTGGTTAGGTTGAAAATTTTAGAATTTTTATTTTTGTGGAAGTCTTCAATATCTTAAGCTATGTCATTAATCTTCTAGGATGCTTCGCCTGATTGTAAACCAAGTAGGATATATTGATTCAAATATTTAATGCTTCTTAATGATGTCAATATAGGCATGGTTGGAAATAAAGATTTATTAGCAGTGTTGAAATTTTGTTGCTAGGCAAAAGAAAGGGTCTTCAAACAGAGTCACAAATGAATATAACATTCTAAAAACTATAAGCCATCTGTGAAACCTCTGCCAAAGTTGGAAAGAAAAAAAGAGAAAAGATCCTTCAATTGACACTCAATAGAATTTCAAAGATTAAACATACTTGTAAATATGTTATTATGGCCAGAAGTATAATATGTTATAAAGATAGTGATCCCTAATTGGTGTTAGTAAGGTCAGATATGCTCAGCAGTAAGCTTTCTTGGATATCTGAAGTTATTAATCCTTTACTCAGGTTTTAGTTGTATAAGTGCTCTTATTGTACTCCTCATATGCTCCCAATTATTTAATATGTTTAACTAGAAATACCACCATCAAATCCTTTTGTAGGAACTCAGAATTATCAAAATTCAAGGTGCCATTTGGCATCCCTTTCATTTTTCTGTTTTCAGAAAAAGTAAAATATTAGTTCTTTTTCTTTTCTCTGGATTTATTAAAAATAAAAACATGGTTACTATAACCAATTATTTTTAAAATCATAAATAAACATGGTGGGAGTGGCAGTGGAAGTAGTAGCAACAATGGTGGTATTGGAAGGGGGTGGTGACAGTGTGGGGGAGGTGGTCATGATGGCAGCAGCGGTGTGGTGGCAGCGATAGCAATTGTAATGTAGTGTGGGCAGCGGGGTAGTGTGGGCAATGGCAATGGTGATGGCAGTTGCAATGGTTGTGGTGGCAATTGTGGTGTTGGTGGTAGTAATAAAAAAATAGAAGTTTCTTGTTTTTAAAAATATTAAAAATAAAGATCTCTTAATTCCATTTTTCTAGAATTAATAAATATAATTTTTGAAGATAAAAAATAGAAACAACACCTTCAAACATGTTTTTTGTCTCAATTTTTGTATTTTTGTTTTTAAAAATAGAAAACAAGAAATAAAAGTGATGCCAAACAGGCCTCAAGTTAACTTTTTTCTGTTTTAGCCCATGGTTTTGGTAGTTACTATTTGAGGTTGGTTAGCTTTTGTCAAGTTTAAGATCTAAAGTTGGATGAGAATTGAAGTATGACATATAATCGGAACTTCTTTCCTTGTTGTTTTTCCATATGCTATTGTCTTGTTTAAGGAGTGGTCTGAAATCAAAAGCTTTTTTAATTGATTTCTTGCTAGTTGAAACTTCTAGTTAGGGTGCAACACCCATGTTGGGACCTCTAGGGAGACTCAATCCCATGCTCATTTCTCAAGTGCTTATTATATATGGAGAGGGTTTCTTACTTTAGTTTTAGAATTAAAGTTTGGCTTGCATTAATTGGTAATCATAGATAAGGTTTCTTACTTTAGTTTTAGGATTAAAACTCGGCTTGCATTAATTGGTTATCACGGATTTTTAAAATCAAAAGCTTGTCTTGCCTGAAGCTTATGACTTGAAAACAGTCAATTGAATAATATGGATTTATCATTATTTTCTATAAAAAATAAAAATAAAAAGTCTTTTTATGATGTTTGTCTTTTGATCATCAACAGTTATTACCGGAAATATTCTTCCTATCGTAGATACCTTAATTTACTTTGTTTGAAATTATTAGGTTGCTATCTTTAAGGTTTTGACAAAATTAGATTCTTTAGTTGCTTAAGTAAAGATTCTGAATAAAAGCTTGGGAATGTCGATTGTTTGACTTTTGATCAAGATGCATTCACTCATACGTGAGAATCTTCTTCATATTAGTTGCTTGCTATTTGATTTATTTCTCCAATTTATATTGCAAACCTCTTTTTTTTTTCTTCTCATGAACAGACTACAAAAGCCAACCTCTTTTAGTTGGATGTTCGTTAAAAGTAGCTGTAGATTTGCTAGGTTATCAGGAACTTAACAAACCATTCATAACAATTTTCTTGTTTCTAAAAATTATTTATTCCTATTTGAAGTAGTAGCTACCAGTATAACTGATCTTTCAGCTAGCCCTTGGATCCAACAGTCGTTATCAACATAAACATCCCATAAATGGCAAAACTATTGAGTGTGGCAACATACTGAGAATATATTGCTTAACCATTACTAACATGGATCCAATGAGACAAGTGACTAGAGTTTGGTGAACTCACAGATGGGATACATCCATTCATCATTGACCTTTTTGATAAGAATTAAAATATTGTCTGTCTATCAAATATTGTAGTTATAAACATATGAAAGAGTTCAATACTTATGTAATGAAAGAAGTAAGTGTTGATGAGACATGCTTCATTCCAATATTAGAATTTCCAAACAGAACAGTTATTGGAGCTTCTTCCCATGACCATGTGCTTCAATTTCTACAGCCACCATGAAGTTGTGTTCATATCAAGATATGCTGTCTCGGTACCAGGCCCTACACCAGTGCCACCCTATCATTGTATTGGTATGGTATGATATGGGATCGGTTCGGTGTATCGAGTATCGGTACGTCCTCTGTACTATGTACCAATACCAAACCGGTATGATATGGTATACTTCGTACTGTCCAATTTAGTATGGTATAGTGTACCATGATTCGTACCGTAACACTAATCACTAGATGCCACAGAAAATTCATAACAATGTTAGGTTGCTCAAGGTAAAGCTATAACCTGTAAATATTTAAAAGCAATGAAATATCCATTTCTAACTGCATTTCATAATTTGAATGCAGTGTTGAATACTTCTCTTTTTGAGGAGCTTTTGTCTTCAATAAAAATTGAAAAATTGAACAAATTCCTAAAGAGAACTGCTAACTTTTAAAAAAATGCTACAAGCATTTTTTTTATTGGATTCCCCCTTTATACTAAGGTTGTGTGGTATCGCTGCTACATTTCTTTTTTAAAAAAATTAGAGACAAAAATTTTGTTTCCTTTTATTCCATATTTTGAAAACAAAAATCAAGTTTGGTATTGCTTTTTTTTAACAACTGGTTGTCCCTTCTTAACTGGCAATCCTAGTGTCCCCCGCCAGTGTTGTGCCCTAGTGACACCGTCCTTCCAGCCCCCCTGTCTTGCTGCTTCTTCGTTGACAATCCCTCCAACCCTATTCTCCCCTTCATGTCATTCAACATTGGATCCGCCTGCGCCTCATCCTCTGCCCCATCTTCATCTCCACCACCAGCATCCCCTGCTCCAATGTTGCCACTTCCTTCGATGATGAGCTCCCCCTCCTCGAGGAGCTCGGCATCAACACTTGCTAGATCTGGCGCCAGACCCCTTTCCACCATTACTGTTACCGTCAACGTTAACAATGAGATCGCCGGATGGATTGAAGTGGCTGATGAAATGGATGCAAGAGCCTACATGCCCATAGGAGAGGACGGCAAGGAGCCACTGCAGGGGGCTACCATGGTGGTAGCAGGTGCTCCCATGAGGATGGAGTGGACTAGATGTAGGTGTAAGCTTTTTGCTTTATCAGCCAATTTCTGATCTAGATCTCGCCAGTGTTGCGGTTGCCGCAGCCGATGTAGGGGGTGGGAGAGAAGAGGCTATAGGTGATGGAGGAGGGAGAGGAGGCGAGGATGTAATGAAGGCTGGTGCAGCCGCTCTCCTCTAGTGGTGGAGCTCGAAGTTGCCACCACCATGGAGGTCGAGTTGTTCTAGGATCACGGTGGCTAGCTGCCAGAGGGAGGGCTTCACGACCACCCTCCAGTGGCAGAGCTTGTAGTTGCTGCTCACTGGTGGGTGTCACCTTCTTTGGCTTGGACAATGCCCTTGCTCTCTCATTGGTTGAGGAGAGGTTGAGGGCACAACAGGTGGTGGTGGCGGTGGACAAGGAGGGCATCTGCGGTGCTGGTCCGGATGCGGGAGGTGGCAATCTTAGGCTGCCATGGGCGGAAATATGAGGAGATCGATGGAGGGGATGAGAGAGGGGCGAAAACTCACTTCTAAAAAAAGGTGGAAGTGAACATTTTTCACTTCCACTTTTTCTAGAAATATTGAGTTGTTTAAAAAAAAAAACAGGGTAAATAAACATATTTTCTACATCAAGTTCCATGTTTCTGTTTTTCTAAAAAATTGTAAAAAGGTACCAAACAGGATATAATTCTAATCATTGCTCATTCTGCAGATAACTATGACCTAATAAGATACTAATTCTAATCGCTGTTCATTCTGTAGATGATTATGACCTAATATATTAACTTCTATGGAAGCTTCAAAAAATGTTTTGCCTAAGCTTGGGGAAATGCCTTCTAGACACCTTGAAATGTCAAAGAAAGTTCTTAAGTTCTTGAGTGTCTCGTTGTTTTATCAAGGAAATTCTGAAAGTCATGGCATTTTCTGAAATTTACACAGAAGTTTCCTTGGTCAATATGCCACACAAGTTGTGTCTTAAATATCAGGGTCACCAAATCAATGATGACCTTGAATAAGGTTCGAGACTGAAACACGAAACACTTAATTCGATAGAATGTTGTGTAGTAATTGATTTTAATGTGAGAATTGATGGCTATGGACCTATTTATAGGGAGTGGCAGACTTTAGCAGCTATCATACATGATCATTGTTCAAGATTACTTGATCATCTAAGCTGGTTTCAACTTCTGGACAATAATGTGATTTCTGAAAAATACCAAGCCTATTTCGAGTTAACTGTGTTTTCACCTTGAGGGTTTGTTTGGATGCCTAGGCATTTTATGCAAGTACAAGATTGGCAGAATGTTTCTTTTGCATCAAAAAGTAAATACTGAATATCCTGTTTTATGTTTTTTTTAAAAAAAGGTACTGTATTCATTGTAGAAGGTAACTTCTCCATTTTCCCTCCATGTCAATTATTTTCTAGTTAATAATTTTGATGCCCTATTATGTTTTCCTTGTAATAAGCCAACCTCACTGTGTGGTGTGCTAGTGGTCACGGAGCTAACTTGTTGAGCTTTTGTTGTTGTTCTGAACATATACAGCCACTTGGTAATAGATATGAAGACAGGGACAGAGATCTTCTGTTTTAATAAAGGGATTTCATCTTCAACACCCATGTATCATAAATATTCTGCTTTACAATTCACTAAATGCTTTAGTTGCAAATGATAAAGGGGTTTTATTGTCTGAATCTGACCTAATTACTAGATGACTATGGCTTTTCGTTGTGGAAGTAAATATTTCCCCATTTAGGGCACTGGGATCATTTCTTGTGTACCACATAATCTATAAAATGCTCAGAGCCATCAGGATTGTTCATTATCAAACATACTAGTACTTGTAGGATCATCAATGGAGTTTATGTTTATGACTTTTGCAGGAGAAATCTTGATCTTACACTTTATGTGCTAAAGCATTTCCTGCAGGTTCATGATTTGAGCTTGAAAACTTTTAAAAAGCATCAATCTACAGTAATTTTGAGGTTTGAGCTTCAACAAATTCATGTAAGACAGCAACCTTTAGATGGCTGTAAGGTGGCTTTTAAAGTCACAAAGTTGTGCCAGAAACTTTTCATTCACATGCATACTACATAATTAATAATCTTATAGTTAACCATTTAGGGTTTTTTCTTGCATTTTATCATCTAAAGCTTTTGCTTTAGTTCTCAAGTTCAAACTCTTCTGAATTTTTGAAGTACTTTTCACTCATCTGAGGGGCTTCTCATCTGCTGCTTCTTTTCCTTTAGGATTCGAGAAAGAAAGGAGTCAGTTATAGTTCTTTTGTCTGGCACGAGTGGGTGTGGAAAGTCTACTCTGTCATCCTTGCTGGTACTTGAACCCTAAACTTAGAGAATATTCTCTCTTTTTTTATGAAAGAGAATATTCTATTAATTATCATGAATTATTTGTCTGAATATAGTCTTCTTGTAATCTTTCTTCCTGTTATTTTCCCCACTATTAGAATCTGGAATATGTCAGAACAATAGTCTTGTTCCTTTTCTCTTTTTTTTATTAGTTTTGGCACATCTATGTCCATTCATTGATTACTTTCTTTGCGGATTCTGTATCCAGTATGGTTGTTCATATTGTGGTTTTTAACTTTTACCAAATAGAAATGATTGAGTGCACTATGCTTCAATTTCCCCCCTTGAGAAGCTCTTAGCCATGAGTCAATTGTTCCTAGATCCTTATGGACAAAATGTCTCCTGTGCAGACTGATGATACCTTTCAATGTTAATATTAGATAAAAGTATTTTATCTTTTTAAAAATTATATCTACAGTAGCTACAGTGACATCTTGAAAACCAGAAACCATATAGAATTTTATAGAAGCTACTAAATTTACAGTGTTGCAGATATTCATGGACAAATCTCTTGTATTGATGAAAAAACATTATAGTATGATTTTAATAACGATTTAAATTACTTGAAGGCTTGAACTCTATTAGGCGCCTAGCTGGTTCTTCCAAAAAAAAAAAAAAAGCTTTTGACAATTCAGATTAAAGCCTCGCTTCTTCACTATTCCTGACTTAGGACTTAGTGACAGTAACCTATAGTCATCGAGAACTCATGAATGATCATTCCGATTCATTTGTAACAAATTAGTATCTACAATTTGTGAGGGACATTCTAGCTATATAAGAAATTGTTGATTATGATTAACATTAAGAATAATAAGGTTAGTTGATTAATTGGCAACTCCAAAGATTTAGCTGGCAACTTGTTAGGCAGCAAGTCAATCTCTGTCAGATTTTCGGCCCCGTTTATTAAAGAAACATTTGATCCATGTGTACAATATAGCTGTTTCAATTCTTCTATTATTCTCTCATCTCAGAAGAAGAGATGTCTTTGCTCATTTTTCCTTTTAACTTTGTTCTTTGTGTTGAATAAGATTCAGCCGAATATGTGCTGCATATAGGTGAGTTTTACAATTTTAAAATCTTGAAATTTTCTTTTCTGTGCACAAACCACGTTATACTTGTGTGAAAGCTGGATATTTCTTAAATGATAGCATACTGTTTCTATCAGTTTGAGTTTTTTTCCTTCTGTTTTTGTTTATTTTGCCTTCAAAAATTCATTTTCCTTTCTTTTTTGTGATTTGATGCATGTTAACTACAGGGAAGTAGACTGGGCATCACAACTGTGATATCTACCGATTCAATATGCCACATGATGAGGAGCTTTGTGGATGAAAAACAAAATCCTCTCCTCTGGGCCTCAACATATCATGCTGGAGAATGCTTAGATCCTGTGGCGGTTGCAGAAGCAAAGGTTAAACGGAAAGCAAAGAAACTAGCTGGGGCTTCTCACTTGATGCTTAAGGAAGAGCTATATGATAATGCTCCAACTGAACAACATGGTGGCCAGTCTCCAGCTGTAGGCTCTAAGTTGAAGTTGATTGGCAAAAAACAAATGGCTATTGAGGGGTTTAAAGCACAGAGTGAAATGGTCATTGAGAGCCTTGATCAACTGATCACTGCTTGGGAAGCCCGGAAAGAATCTGTTAGTATTGAGGGTGTTCACTTAAGTCTCAATTTCGTGGTGAGTACGTATGGAAGAATAATGCCTTATTCTGTTTCCTTCTTCACATTTATCTCTTTGTGAGGACAAAATTCGTGACAGTTGAGTAGTTCTACAGTCTATACAATGCATCTAAGACAAATCATATATTCTAAACTCAGGTCATTAGCACGCTATCAAAGTTGATTAATCATATTCATGTTGAATTATATTTTGTGTTCAGTTTCTTTTCAACTTGATGGATATGGTCGCAAGTTTCCTTCCATGTGTTCTAAGAAATATGACCTATTTACTATATAGGTTTTATTTTTATTTTTTAATCTTTTGATTGTTTCTCTAATTCTCATCTGCTAGATGGGACTAATGAAGAAGCATTCTTCGATAATACCATTCATGATCTATATAGCAAATGAGGACAAACACATGGAGAGGTTTGCTATACGTTCAAAATACATGACATTGGACCCTGAAAAGAACAAATATGTTAAGTATTTTCAGAATATCAGAATAATCCAGGAGTATCTGTGCAATCGGGCTGATAAACATCGAGTGCCCAAAATAAATAATACAAATGTTGACCAGAGTGTGGCGACAATTCATGCCACTGTCTTCAGCTGCCTACGGAGGCGTGAGGCCGGAGAGCAGCTATATGATATTACGACAAACACAGTGCCTATGATAGATGAAGAGCATCGAAGCCAGTGTGCTGCTAACTCACTGGGTTCCAAAGGAATGTTTCCATTGATCCAGAGGAAAGGGTCCTCAAGACATCTGATGGCTCTTGTCAATAAAGATGGTTCTGTTGCTAAGTCTTGGCTTGTCAATGGTAAAGGAAAACTCTTCTCTGACCAGGACGGTGAGAAGTGTGTAGAAGGTCCTGTATATGGTGTCTTACAGATAGGGAAGTCAGAGCCAGTTAATCTTCAATTTGGTAATTTTGGGATCAGTGGTTGGCCTAATGATATTGGGAGCACCAGTCAGACTGCAAGCATTAGTGACTCGGGGGCTGATGGTACTGACACTGGTAGCAGATATTTTTCCTCCTGTTGCGTCTCCCCAAGGACATCAGGACCTGCCAAAGAGGTATGTTTTATTTTTAATCTACTGATATCATGATTTTTTTGCATGTCTTCTGATCCTTCAATTGATCCCATTTGAAAATTAGATTGTTGAGCTGGGCAATATATTTCCATCTTTCTAGCAAAAATACCAGTTTTGCAGAAGATGGGAGGTGTGGACTAATGGTTTTACATCCCATCTTTCTTAAGTCCAGGAGTTGAATAAGGAATAAGAATACACCTAAGCTAACTTGAACATCTACTTGAGCTGAACTTCTTGGATCCGTAAAACTCAGAAATGAGTTGTTTCATTGTCTATTGCTTCTCACCGTTGTTGCTAATTTTCATATTGCTTTCCAGTCCCCAATTTTTGGTTTACCTTTTTCTGTACTTGGGATAATTTTCAGCATTTCTATAGGCTTGGATTGCTAGTACGTAGTACTTTCCATGTTGTGTGACATTTGAAATTTGACATGTTTTCTTGATGCAATGTTTGCTATTTGCTGCCTAGCCTTTTACCAGGAAAATATCACATTATTACTATTTTGGGTTCTGTTGACTTAATTTTCTTGCACAATAACCAACAGCCTCACGGTGCAATTTACTACACAAGCATTTTTCACCTGAGTGACTTCATCACCTAGATCCATGGCGATGTGACCACTAATGTTAACCTAATTGTCTCTTTAGATATCTTGACAAATTTTGGCAGTTGGGTGCCCCCCCAAAAAAATACTTTTCTTTCATTCATTGTTCAAATAAATGATGTGCTTAGGATGGCACATGCATTCTAGTTTTTGTAGCTTGAAATATGGTATTGTAGAAGTTTAACTGTCTCCTTAAAAGATTTTACTGATTCTACATCTGTAGCTTTATGGAGATATATCAATATAAAACAACATCTTGTGTGTTTGGTCTTTACTATTTTATTCTAATGAAATTTGACACATTCTCTTGTTCTTAGATTGTTGCATTAATTGATAAAAGGAATAAGTGAAGGTATACCGAATCGGGCCAAACCGTCTAGTTCACCCTGTACCGAACTGAATTGGTGGGGAACTAGGTCGGTTTTGCCCTAAATTTCGAAATTCTCCCCGAATCTTTCTGAGCCGCTTTGACCTGCCCGGTTCGGTTCATACTGGTTTGAACCGGTTCCGCCCTCCCTACCTTTTTAAAAGGCTTGAATCATGGTCTATTGAATCGGGATAAACCACCCGATTCACCCCATACTGAACCGGTACCGTATTGAACTAATAGCCCGCCAGCATTGATCCCGGTACTGATTTGGCAGACCTTCAATAAACAATTACTTTCTTGACAAAACTATCAAGTGAAACATTTATGTTCTAATGGAAGATTGCATTTCTTGCTATCTAGCTTATATTCAGCATATTTTTTATCACTGTGGCTGCTTCTCTTTTTTCCTTACGACATGTTGATTCTTCTCTCTTATCATTTAGCTAACTGACCTGGCTCTTGTTTTATCTAGCTCAAGGAGGAATCATCAGCGTCTGTTAGCGAAGAAGCTGACGATCCACCTGATGTGGATAGCAGTGAGGATGAAAGTGACATTGATGACAAGGAGATCCCTGAAGAGGTAAGAAGGCAATAAATTCTGATAAATGGATGCTGCAAAGTATCATAAACTTATCAATGATAGTTTCACAACATGAAATCAATCCTTGGTGTTAAACGAACTGTTTTATTTGATTTAAAAATGACATTTTCATCAAACAAGGACCTGAGATGGTACTTGAGGCTATTGCAGTAGAGGTTAAAAGTGCCTACCTGTAGTGGATGATACTGTACCGACCTACTACTGTACTAGTACAATACATGTGCTCGATATGCTTCAGTACTGATATGTGGTTTGGGTGTTATGCCAGCATCAACAACATACCTTGTGTTAATATCAAGGTTATGTAAACCAGTTATAGGAGTTGTATCAGTCAGGAATCGGGTTGCTACTATACTATACTGTACTAATAAGTGCCAGTCAATGAGAAATGAGAGGAGAAAGGCATCAGGATGGAACCGGTTCCAGCATTGTTGCAAACTAAGACCAGGAATTGTCCCGATTCCGCACTAATTCGGTTCAGTATGCTCCAAACCAGGCAGGTCAGCAAGGCTCCACCTGCCTTGCGGTATGGGGGTATACCATACCGTACCACACCCAATAGGTACCGGTATGGGGCCCATGTCAAGACCAAACATCAATTACAACTCCTTCATATTTTATCTGATATTTAGACAATGCAATTTGAGGCATGTCAGGAAGCAAGCTGCAAAGAGCAACAAACACAGATTTTTCAAAGCAGCTAGATTTTTGTAAAATCCAATCGTGGTATGGAAAAGTTTAAAGATAAAATATATTGACTTTATACATTGAAGTTATTCATGCTGTTCTTAATATCAGGAGAATCTATACAAAGATATTATGAAGTCATCACAAAGTTGTACTTACAATTCATTTGGTATTCTAGCTGCAATAATGTTGTGTGCTTAGTGATGACTTTTTCCCTTTCTGGAGTCTCATAAGCTAAAAGTTACTCTGTAAATTGAGTAGGAGTTGGCTACTGCTAATTTGGTTTCATCTTGTTGCTAGGAGTCGGAATGATTCTTTCATCCAAGCTATTCTGATTGCTCAAAATCAGTTATTCATGTTTTTCCTTGTGCCTTAGCCAGTGACCTAGCTAGATTAGTTTGAGGTTGAGAATGACTTACAAATAAACCCTGTTTTACTCTTTGTTTTCTTACAAGATTATTGTGAAGTGGCAAGTAAGGGCATAAGAATCTGCCTTTGCTTATTCTGTCATTCAGATGGCAGGCTCTGTTGATGAGGAGTTGACCAAGTCTGATGAGGAGTTTGACAACTTGGCCATGCGAGATGTGCAAGAAAACGGTTACTGGTCCGATGATGAGGAGGAACCAGATTGTGTAAACAAACCAACTGCTGAGAACAAACTGGCTGAAACTTGTTCAGAAATGATTGCTGGAGATGATCTGGTGAAGTCTTAAATAAACATGGATCTCTTTCTAAAAATAACTGAGCATCAATCTGATTTATGATGTACACACTTTTTATTTTCTTAGAAAATGCAGGGATGCATGGAAGCAAGAAGGAAGAAGCATTCGCAGTGATTCATTGAGATCCCACAGTCATTCACAATGCATTGAAGCCTGAGGCAAGTCTTGGTCATTATCTAGTGGGTATGTCCTTTCAGGGGCATAGCCTGCTGTGAGTTTTGCAGAGTAAGATTTGAATGCCGTGTCCTTGTTTTTCCTTTGCTTGATAACATTGATGGCTCACTGAAAGATTTCTTTGATTCTTATACTATTCCTCCGCTGGTTTGGATGCTTCTGTCTCCATTGATTTCCTTTTGGCATTTCGCAGGGAGGATAACCTGCTCCTTTTAAGATGAGGACAATCAATTGTCTTTGGGATCAATCAAAGGCACTGTTGGCTTAAACTTAAAGAAGATTCTGGGAATGTTGCTTGTCTGGGTCAGTACCAGACCAGTGGGGAATGTAACAGAGATGCCATCACTCAGTGAACTTCTCGGTCCCTTAATTACATGATGAATCATTAAAAGGTCTTGATGTCCCTGAAATTGAAGTGTCAAGGGCTATTGCGGTTTGGCTGCATCTAGATATAACCCCACGATCTTGATCAAGACCATGGATGAAAGCAGTGTTCTTTTATGTAATTTTGGAAGGAGAAACACCTATCGCAGTGACCAGAAAATTGAAATCCCCAAGGCCTGCAGTTCTTTTTTTTTTGGTTTTTTTTTTTATTTTTGGTAAAAGGCCTGCAGTTCTTTGGAAGCAAGATCCTTGGCGTTTGGCTTGTTTACCAGTTGGGAAGGTGCTAGGCATCGCCATCTTTCTAAATTCTTAACGTGGTGCTAGAGATAGGTGCATAGGTAGTTTGTTTCCTTACTATAAAGGTTATTGGTTACCCATGAGAAATTTGTTTGACTTGCTTTGCTTATTGGATGCATTGCCTTTTTGCCATTTTTTTTCAATAAAAATAAAATTTAAACGGCTTGGTAGTTAATCATGATCATGTCATTAGTTTTTAACGAGTATCTAAGTACTTTTGCATATTTTAGGTTGTTTCTTCGGTTTGTTGAGGTAGTGAAAAGAATCGTTATAGATTGCAACAGAGAAGCCAACTGGCTGCCGTTCAGCTTGTTGGCACTCTCCCCACGGGAGAGTGTTCTAGGTTTCCAAACCTGGTTGTTATGTTCCCACTATATTTCTTAAAAACATGAGAAAAACAAAGGAAGAGATTGTAGCTTTTCCTCTGAGTAAAAGTAAGACATTAAAGCTTTCTTTGCTTCTGTCGAACTGAATAATTTCGGGAAATTCTTGAGATCTTATTCTCCCAAAGTCACTTACATTGTAGGGGAAGAGTTTTGTTTTTGGATCCTTTGCAGTCATATACCGGAACTGGTGAGTGCCAGTCTCTCGTTACCTGTTATCTTTGAATCATGCACATCTCTCACCATGCAATTTCTTTGAATCGGGCATCCTCCATTGTCTGTTTAATATTAGCAGCTTTGTTCACCTTGATCTCCACGGATGTGAATTCCATGGCAGGTTGCCTGTTGCTTTGCATATGTTGACAAATCTCAACCATTTGGAGTATTTAGATTTATCTGAATATCAAATTAGTGGGCAAGTTCCAGAAAATTCAGAAATCTTAGCTGCTTGCGGCACTTAGCACTGACTGCGAATCACCTCAAATTACTGGAGAAAATCTAGTAGCCATGGGAAGTCACAACCACTGGGAATTCTTGGATTTGAGTTCTAATAAAATTAACGAAGAGATACCAAAGGCATGGGACCTCCTCAACTTAGTGGAAGTGCATTTGTACATTCCAGGAAGCACTTCGAGTGCAATACAACTGTCAGATTCTGAAGCCAGACTTCCTTCTGTGTAGGAAGAGAATACAGTTAGCGGGCACCTGCTCTTTGCTCATACATCTGGAGGGAATCCCAAAACAGGGTAGAGCTATTGCTGCTGCTTTTTTTCTCTCTTTTCCTTGCCATTGATTAAAAAAAGGTTTTTAAAATCCTTCCAGATAAAATCGAAAGAAGAGGCAGTCGCATCTGCAGGCCATCCATATGCTCTCGGCTCCTCGACTTTAAAGCTAGACTTTATGGGACCATGTCCAACCACCACTCCAGACTTCTAATTCAGGTCAGTTTATCTGCAGCTAGATTTCCGGATACCGAAATAACCCGTGTTTGGTAACAGTTGGTGATCAGCTGAGAAGAAAGGGAAAATAGCAGAGAAGCAAAGTCAAGCATATTTTGGCAGTGATGAACAAAGGGAGAGAGCAGCAAGTTAACAGATGCCGAGCAAAGACTTTCTTCTATGTACTCAAGCATCTGTGCTGCATGGCATTTGTAGAGATTGCCCGTACAACATGACAGCAAACATGTTCTCTATCCTGCAACTCTCACTGATTATGTTGCCTTTATTGCAACACATGGTGAATGCACAAATCTGGCTTCAATTTTTGCTGTCAGCTTTCAAACCTGCAAATACTGGGGTGCTTTTAAGTACATCATTAAATTTTGTTGTATCTAAATAATGTTGGTCATCTTCTCATTGTGCCAAGGAACTACAATTGCAATCATACAACTAAAACACAATAAGCTTAAAAGAAACCTCTGTAGTTCAGTGTTTTTTGTTTTCTTTCTCCAATTCATCAGTTTCTGAGAGTCCTATTGAGAACACTGCAGAAAATACCTTACTAAAAACTAATACCAGATGAAAACATCTGAGATACACCAGTATTCACAATAGGTCACCATACTCTGCCATGCTTTAAGAGTTTTAGAGGACTAACATGTTCCAATAATTTCATCCATATTATCAAGTGCATGCAAAACCTTCTTTTTGAGACTGCATTTTTCTAGCATCATTGGTTATGATTCAGCAGCACCTAGCTTCATCCTGTGACAAAAGTTGCATATTTGATGAGATATTTGGAAAATGCAGCAAAGGGAGCTCGTCTGGTTCATAACAGGCACATATAAAAACTTCACTTTCTCTGTTCAACCTTCCTCCCAGTCGATATCATCTTCATCATCACTGGATGCATTAGCTTCAACATTTAGATCAGCCAGTTTATATGTTCCGCCTGTATTGCCTGTAATCATTCAAACATGGTTCATGTCATTTACCCGACATGCTTTAGAAGATCTGATACGCTACAAGCATCTATTTAGCAAAAAATGTAACATCTAAAGAAATGTGGGTATCAACATCTTAAAATACAAAGAGAATACATTTATAGCCTTACTCAAAAGAAAAGAAAGAAAAAAAAGAGGAATTAAAATCGGTCACTATTGGGTGATTTGTCATGATGCTCCCACACAAGCGCACAAAAAACTACCTAAGCCCAAGAAAATGTAGGACTTTTGCATGCTCATGAAGGAATTTGGTTCAATAGCAATCATAACATTGGCTTGGTTGGCCACACGAGATCAGAAACAACATAAAATAAATGCTTGTCTTATCATGATTTGCACAAAAAGAAACATAAATCCAGCAGCAAATCAAATGGTGCTGAGTCCTGTTCATACAATGCCAATGCTCTCTACTGAAACTGACAGGGACAAGTAGAACTAGATGTAGCAGCCAGACAGAAGAGAGAAAGAAGGGATATGAACAACCAAGGAAACAAATTAGAAAATAAAGACAGAATGGTCAGATTTATCAGAGGATTTATATCCTCAAAACACCGAACAGATCACTTACAGGGAAACTATACTTGAATATATAAACAATCACTCTTCATTACTTGCCAGCACATGGACAGCAAAGCCCAAGATTCATATATAATGCCATAAACAATGTCCCTCAATGATTTTGAGTATATCAGCCAACTGATCTTCTGATTGATACAAAAAGTAACCACTCCTTTCTATCAACTTCTGGATTAAGGGTCAGTCCACTTCAAAATGCTTCCTATTCTTTAGCCAAAGAATTGTAGATTCATTGACAAGATACACTTTAAGAAACCTTTGCTCGTAACTTCATCTGACAACATTACTTGGCTGCATAAATTTACACTGCAAAAGTCATGGCTCACTTTAGCAAAAAAAAAAAGTCATGGCTCAACACTCTTCTTCCAAACAGTAATCTGATCATGGATGCACTGAATGCAGTGACCTTTTGCAAAGAGCTATATCATTGTGCTTGGGATGACAATTCAAATACAGCTTTGATTGCAACTGCACTCAATTGGAAGTTAGGAGTTCTTCCCATTGTCTACCTTGGCCTTCCTCTCTCCAGCTCCAGATGCATAATCAGACTAGCAGATTTTGGTCAAAATGTGCAACCAGATGCATGCCAGCTGGAAGAACCTCTCCTTCAAAGGAAGATGGATCTTGGTGAATTCAGTGGACTCCAATTTACTGACTTGTCCATTTTTAAACTACCAGCCTGGGTCATTCAAAGAATTTGCCAAGCATTCCTATGGAAATGCACTTGCTATTAGTGGGTTCTCATGTCTGGTTAATTGGGGTATGGTATGCAAGTCCAAGGAGGGCGGAGGACTAGGATTCAAGGATTTAAAAGAGATGAATCAAGATCTTTTAGGTAAATGGTGTAGAAGGTTCTACTCTCCTGGTAGTTCCTTTGGAAATCCCTGATCAGAAGCTAATTTGGTCCACAATTGAAAAAGAAGACACTCCAACTCCCTGTCTGGAAAGACATTTGCTCAATTCTAGACACCTTTGGTGTGGTTATTTCTTTTGCCATAGGAGGAGGCTCCACAATCAGATTCTGGGTGGATGACTGGTTGGTTAATATTCCAAACTTCTCTTTCTCCCCATGTCATATACCACTGCTTTAGAAAAGAATCTCACTGTTCAATCCCAATGAAGCAGGCACAGAAGAACCTGAAATATTCCTCCGATAAGACCACTCATGCAGAACATGAAGAATGGATTGAACCTAATAATCTACTTCCCTTAGTTCAGCTAGGCAAGGGACTGAACCTACTGAAGTGGAAGTTGAGCAATTGCCTCACCTACCCAGTTAAATCTTTTTACTCTTAAAATTGGACTACTCAGTCTTTTCTTCTCAGATCTCTGGAAGTTGGTAGCGTTGGAAAACATGTGGATTCCTACATGGCTTGCAACTAAAAACAAGCTGAATACCAGGGAAATACAAATGCACTTTGAAATTGCCCATTCCAAACGTTTTCGCACCTCTTCCCAAAACAAATTTGGAGCCTTGTCAAGTCCTCAAGTTTAAAGGACGCCCTGCCAGTTTGACGTCTCTTTGGACTATCTGGAGGGAGAAAAGAGTTGAAAACCAATTGTAACCAGAACAAGACCAGCTCATTCTAGCTGCATACTGGAGAATTTGGAAAGACAGGAATGCATGAATTTTCCTCCGAGAAGCCTCCTCAACTGTCTTCAAAGTCTGTCTTAGCTCTTCCTGTGGACCTGACCTTACTTTCCTATCCTTAAGCCAGGAGGTCATTTTCAAGAGTGAGGGAATTGCTTAGTGATCTTGCCACCTCAAATTTGCAGTTTTCCTGTTTTTTTTTTCCTGCCTAGCTTTTTAGTCTTATCCCCTCAAGGGCTGCAAACAGATGGGTTGGACCGGGAAATGCTTGACCTTAACCCAACCTAGTCACATTACAAGTCTTGATTTTCTTAACCCAAACCCACACCATTGGTTGATTGGATCATGTCAGATCAGGTTGTGCCCATGAAAAAATTGGACCCAATAGGCCACTCGAGTAGGGTCAGGATCAAGCATGACCCAGACCGAACCCAAATTTTCATGTTTGGGTTGGGACCAAGTCGAGTCAGATCTACATTTTGGGTCAAGCATTTAAAAATCTTTTTAAAATAAAAAATATACTAATTGGTATTGAAATAATGATCACAAGAAATCTCCAAATACAACTAAAGAGATGCCAATAAAAATATGAATTTTTATTCAAGTAATTTTTTTTAAAATTTATCCAAGAAAATGACAATTCTTAACATACAAGTTTATAAACTACAATTTTAAAGATTAGATAATTGATAGACTTGAGAGCATTGTAAATAGGAATCCAGCAAAAACCCAAGTGAGAGGAGGTGAGAGAAGGCAGGGTTAATGGGGTAAAAGAAGAGGGATTAGTTAGGTAAGGTTCATTTGACGAATTTTGAGAAAGGCATTTGGAAAGAAAGAGGGGAGTTGTTTCATATGATTTAGGTTTCGAATCAGGCTGGCTCTTGTCCAGGATGGATCGAGTATATATTTTGTTGACCCAAATAGGCTTGAATGATTTACCAACCAAGACAGGTTAGTTAGGTTGAGTTAAAAATTGCAAAACCCAGTCTAATCAAGCCAGAAGGTCATAGGTCGATCTAGCCAATTTGTAACCATTTTCTCCTCTCTCTCTCTCTCTCTCTCC
>JAOXJJ010000819.1:7805156-7841320 GCA_025769935.1 Phoenix roebelenii
CTCCTCATGTATCTTCTTTAGTTTGCCCTCTTTTGCAACTTTATTTAATTTTTAGTATATGATTGGGACAAAGCTCCATTTCAATCAAAAAAAGGAAAAAAAAGATGCAATGACCTTTTTTGGTCACCTATCTTTAATACAACCTTCCTAACAAAAGAAACTCTTCAGTTCATAAAAAGCCATTTTTTGCTTGTATAGGATAAATTGTCCTAGAGAGTGAAAAAAATACATACCACACTAAAGATGAGGCTTCCTTACAAGCACACATTAATTGAGAAGGGAATATATTAGCATGTCTAGAATATTATGTTGTAAAGAATTAGCTTGCTCCATATACTTATATATTTTTGGTGGATGTTAAAAATGTCTTATTTATAGATCAAACAACCCATGACAATAAGAAACTTACAAAAAAATACTACTTGCTGGATTAATTTTCCTGAGCTCTACCTTAAGGCATAAAAACTAAAAGAAAAGACCAAAAGTTGATCAATATGATGATTAGTATTGCAAGTTGAGACCAGCCACATGGGAGCATTATTCATCTCAATCACAGCCAGTTGGCACTTATGACAATTGAGCCCAGCACAACCAAGGAATCCCTCTTGAGAAGTGTTTGCTCATAAGTAGAAAGAAAAACATATTTTCTTCAATAATTTTTGGGCATGGTACTCAAGTAAAACATGGAGCTGATGGCATCTCGAGGAAGACCTCAGAATCCAGCAACTGCATTCTAGACTCCAGGGCTTTCCCATTATATATAAGAGAGATGGTTTAGGTCATAGAACCACATGCATATATTCTACCCATTAGATTCAATCACCCACCTCCTCATGAAGTACAGTCATAAACACGATCAGCATATGCCACTTACACATCAATGTTGATACCATGAATGCAGCCTATTAGCTCAAACACATTTAGAACAGCTTCTGCAATGTTTATGGTAGTGACACGTATCTTTATTATAGTCTGTATTACCGCCCCGTATCGCTCAGTACGAGGCATACCATACCATATTAGGAGAAAATCAGTATGAAACTTAACTTCAAGTCGATACAAGCCCCATACTGTCCCGTACTAAGGCATTCCAAGGCGTACCTATGTGCGTACCGGCCCATACTGAGGCTTATCAACCTATATCGAAGATACTGAGATGAAAATTGAGAAAAATGGTTAGATAGCTATTTCGGTACAGATGCATACCATACCATACTATACGGAACTGATAAGGTACCGATACGGTATCCGGTACCGAGATTACGGATCTTAATTAGTATGCAGATTTTTTAAGAGTTTTATGAGTCATAGGAGTGTAGAAGACTAGGACACCACCAACATACTAAACATACAATATCCACATATTTTTGGGGTGGTAATATCGTCCAACCTTTGACATTCAATGTGCGGAGGAGAGAAGAAAATAGATGATGCTTGTCTCTATTTTGTTTCCTATAGTTGACAAAGCAATTTCACAATATTAGCTAACATTGTTATAGAATCTAAAACTCTAGTTATGGCTTATAGTATTTCATTTTGTAGTATTTTACTAAGAACTACATTTTACTTCGTATTAGTTTGTAGCTTTGACGTATTAAATATAGGGTATTATATGTACCAACAACGTGTATCGATTATAGTAGTATGTGTTATAAAACATTTTTTGGATGCCTTGTCCATATTTATGGACAATGTTACACATCTTACTGTGAGATGATAAGTCATAACATGACAACACATCCAGCATTATTCAAAATCTACAAAACCTATTCAAATTCTCCCTACACCAGTATTCTAAAAACCAGTCAACTTGCCTGAGTCCCACCCAAGATGCATAGCAGGTTGGCTTCGTACAAACCAGTTCAGATTGTTGACATATGCTTAAACTACTAAAACAACCCAGGTCAAGTGGCTCAAATCTGCACGGATTGATAATACCATGGTCTGCTGAACCGGTCCGTACCGATCGACTCGGCCCGGTGCAGACCGGTCCAACCTAGAACCGGTACCCAGACAGCGTAGATACCGGTTCCAGCTATTCAAATACTGGTTCCAGCTGCTCAAATACCGGTTCCAGCTGTTTTCAGGCTGGTACCGACCGGTACGCATGCGTACCAGCTGCATACCGATCTCGTACCGGCCTATACCGGCCGGTTCGCACTGGTACCATTTTTTTTGTTAAGCCACAGCGCGCGCGTGCTATGGTGTGAGAGCGCGTGGCCCTTTTGCGACGCGCTTTCACGGCGCGCGGGCGCAATTCCCCGTGTTGGGGCGCGGTGCAGGCCAGCTCATCCGCATGAATGCCACAGAGTGGCATTGAATGCCATTCTATGGCCAGCTCTGCCGCATCCGCGTGCGGACACGGACGTGGCAAAAAAATATTTTTTTTGTCACGTCCACGCGCGGACACGGACGCGAACCAAAATGGGTGATTTAACCAAAAATATTTTCCAAAATTTTTGACCAAAAAAATCTATAAACAAAGATTGGTTCGTACCGAAACGGTTCTCGAACCATTCCGGTAGGCGACCAGTACGCCTATGGATACCAGTTCAGTGTACCTTGGATAATACTAATAGACTTATTTAAAAAAAATTCAGTAATGCCCTAATCTTCTCCTCACCCATTGCTTCCACTGGGGGGAGGCTAATTCACAGTATCCTCTCCATATCCCTTCTCTTCTCTATCCCCTTTTCATTTCTCTGCTTCCAAGAGGCCAATAGGATTTTCCTTACTTTCATATTTGGAATGGAGGGAAATTCTTTTTTCTTTTCTCTCCCTCTTTCAGTACAGTACAAGGACGGCAGCTGACGGATGGCTCTAAGACCTCTAGATGCTTATAGGCTTCCAACTTGAGGCAGTGGGCCAACAAGACATGGGTGGATAGAAGAGTTTTGAGAATCAGAGTTCTAGGTGGGATGGATGAGATGTGAGAAGTGGGAAAAGGTTAGGGATCAAGGATTTTTTTTTTTTAAAAAAAGAAAAACTTTAGTTGGTTCAACTTGCAGTTGTCCCAAGGTTAAATCAATAACCCATGGTTTGGCCACCTTTAAAGTTCAGGCCAGGTCAATGGGCTTAATTCATTGCACGAACATTTCACTCTTTAATTTTTCAAACAAGGCTCATGTACTTAAACCCATTAAAGCATTATGTTCTTTGTGAATATCAAAGTCTCTAGGTGCAAAACTAAATTTTGTAAGAGCATCATGCACAACACTAAAATCTGATTGAACAATACATCAATATCAAGAGGAAAATATAAGCAAGACCAAGGTCTGTTGTGCCAGAACCAGAGCCCAGACCGGTTGCCCGGCAGCACGGGTCGATACACCCCCATACCATTCCGTGCCAGGCCCATACTAACACAGTAGAGGAGGTGAGGCAGAGGGAGAACAGGAGAGAGAAAAAGAGAGAGAAGGGGGAGAGAGGGAGGGAAAGAGAAAGAGGGTGGCGGTGGCCGGCAGAGGGGCGACGAAGAGCCAACAGAGGCCCGTGAGCTCGCGGAGGGCGGGCTCCGCTCTTCCTTCCTCTCCCTCTCCTCCCTTCCCCACTCTCTCTCTATCTTTTCCTCTTTTTCCTCTTATCCCCCCACTGCGACCTCGCCGGCCTTTGTCGGCCCTCCGCCAGCCTCCGATCTTCCTTCCCCTCTCCCTCCCTCCATCGTTCACTCTTTTCCTCTCTTTCTTTCTCCTCCTCTATTGGATGCTTTTTGTTTTGGTTGCCAAAACCATCCCGGTCTGTCATCAGTACGGCTCGGTACTCTCCGAGCCACCTATTTCGGGACAGTTCCGCCAACCTTAAGCAAGACCCTAATTGTTAGAATTCAATGATCCAAACCTTATGAATCAAGATAGACCTAAGCAATCTGGGTCTCATCCCTGAATTTGGATATAATAGAATTGTAAGTTCTAGGCCTGTATTTTGGTTTATATAATCTTAGAATCATAAGGTCCAACTTGATCATCTCATATACATATTAAACAATGTGGAGGTCCATCTTCAATAATTCAATTGATTCTATGGATTCTAGAATTTTTTATCCATCGTTAATATTGCTTCAGCACATATGTTAGCATATTTACTAGGGTTTATAACTTCCGATCTGTAAAGGGAAAAAATTGAAGTCTGAGATAAACTTCACGTTTTCAGAATCATGTGTTAAAATGATTCGTATACCCTTAACGAAGAAAAATTGAATTAATAAAATTGGAGACATAGTATAAGAAATATTGAAAATGGATGTCTGATTCATTAAACATGATATCTATGGGTTTATGATTTTGGATACTAGATTCTTATAGTATGGCCTTTTATTGTTTTATTTATCTACATTACAAATGACCCATTTTCAATCTTTTTCATGTTTCTTTTATATTCTTAAAATATTTTAAGTAATTGAAAAGAAACTTATGATCCATAACTTAATCCATGATCCAATCTGATTTGAATCCATTTACAATGTATGACCCGATCTCAATCCTGACAACATTGAGCAAGACCCCTTGCCACAACAATCTTAGACATTTAGCACATCGATAAGATTCTCAAAATGTCATAAATCGGTTCTAATTGAGCCAAACAAAAGTTGATCTAGTGAGTGACTAACTGCGCACTACTCAATGTGATGCAGAAAGTTGAAACATCTAATATATGCAGGTATATGTGTAAATATATGTCTCTGACTATATAAATTCATGCAATCATCAAAGATTTTGGTAAAGCAAGATACATTCCAAAGAGATTAATAGCAAACAGAATAGACCTGCAGGTGGAGACTCTTCCCATTCAACATCATCATTTTCATCATCCTCCCGTTTTGCTTTCATACCAACTCGACGCTCAGCATGGACTTCAGAGTCCCCATTTGAAAAGTCAGATTTGGATGCCCTGCTTGTTTCAGATTCTTGTTGCATTTTCTTCAATGCGTCTTCTTGTTCTTTCTGCCTTTTTACCAAAGCCTCATAGTAGGCCTTAAGATACTCATCCTATAAATATTATCAAATTCCCAATGAGCAGCAACATTCAACAATAGTAAAAACAACTGTCAAGAATATGATTTGCAATAGCCACAAAAATTCAAGCTTTTCCACTAGCCTGTCTACTCTTTTCATCTTCTTTCATGTCTTTTGATTTCTTGTCATCAATAGGGGCTGAGCTTTCATCCATTTTTGTTACTGGCATGACCTCTCCATATTGTTCTTTTGTAAGATTCATGCCTTGTTTAATCATCCAAGGAGGTAAAACCTTCACAGCTGTAGCTTTTGTATCAGACTCAGTGTCCTCTTCCTTTACTTCAACACCAGATAGAGCAACCTCAACCTGCAAAAAAAAACACAATAATCATCTAATGAATACAGAGAAAGACATGGCATCAACAGGAAAACTCCGGAGCTGCCAATTCCAAGAAAAAAATAGATTCCACAATCCATTCTAACTCGAAAGTTAGGTTTTGATGAGAAGTGATCTAGGCATCAATTGATATATAAATTTGTCAAATAAGTGTTGTAACCGAACTCATGAGAGCAGTACCTAAAGGATATCTCATGTGCACCCATAAATTGAGATAATTTTTGTTAATTGTGTTACAATAATGGCATATGTTGCAGAAAAGATCAAGCCAAAAGGTTAAAAGTAAAAACAGTAGCAAAAAGGTCAAACAGAATTAGGAATTAGTATATATAGAATATGATTTATATGTGAAATAAATTCACATAACTTTTGAATAACATAATTTCTCATGGAGAATTACGTGGAATGAACAAATCATTTAAGTAATCAACCAACAAGTACAACCACCCACACCCAGCATCTGCACTTGCCAAACTGACAATATGTGTTAAGTGCAGCGGATCACAGTAATGTGCTTGTCATTTCTATTTTAAGCAGTATACACAAAAAACAAAACTAAGAATCTGGAAAACTAAAAATATAAAAATGTTTGTGCACATAATATGAGTTGAGCAAGTTTTGATGTTTATTGTGGTCTCACCTAAGGGTGGAAAACGAGCCAAACACCAGGCCTAGCTCTAGTCTGGTTTGGTTTATAATAAAGCCGAGCTCGAGCTAGCTCATTTAATTTCTCAAGCGGTTCACAAACAACTTATCTAAGAAATTTAGTGAGAAATTAAGATCATTTGAGGCTCACATTTATATAGTTTTGAGTATAATCCTGATTACATTTTAATCTTACAATCAGAATTCATTCTATTCTACATCACCTATATTAAGTTACAGGAAATAATTACAAAAAAATAATTTATACATATATATAATAATTACAATAATGTGATATATATAAATTATTTATACATTAGTATCTCGAGCAGATTCAAGCTGAGTTTGACTGAGCTAAGTGTAGCTCTAATTTGGCTCGTTTCGTAACCGAGCAAGCCAAACTCAAGCTAGCTCATCAACAACTTGCTCATTTGCCAGCCTAGTCTCACCAGCATGACTTATGTCTAAGACCATGCATCAATATCTGTTTAGCTAGTATATTCATTGTCCCACCGTTTCATAATATAACCGAAACAGAGCACTATGCCATGGCACATTTAGTATTATTCAGGTCCCCATCTTTTTTATCAAATTTAAGCTTTGTGTGGTTCGCTCTTGTTAATGATGCCTCTCTGATGTTAACTATCATTTTGAATGGTAAAGATGTGGAAGCATGTTTTATCAGTAATATTTCATCAAAGTGGAAGCACATATATATGAGAATTCACTGTGTATAATGTATATGCAAGAACTGAACATGTATCTTAAAGGTAAAAGAGAGTTAAAATCATTCAATTCCAGAATCAATAAGAAAAATGGTGTTAGGATAAATCATTGATTTAGCTTCCATCTTTAAGCATAAACTTCGATGTTCTCAATTTTAAAATGCTACATATTCCATTTTCAGCAAACAAGAAACAACAAAAGAAGGCAGCAGTACCGTTGTCCCACTTTTCATAAAAAGAGGTTTGACAACGACAATTGAGTTTGTTAACAAATTTTGAAAAAAATGAAGGGGATTTCACTGCAGTCCTTTTTCTCTTGATGAATAATAAAAGATTTGCTGACAGAATTGAATAAGTAATCAACTAGCACAAGGATCTGGGTCAACTGCATATATTCTGCAAAATGAGTTGGTCTTCCACACCCTTATTAAAAAAGAGAATCTGTCACCACTGCAACAATGACTACACATCCTTAATTGAGCAGTCAGCTTCCGTAGATGTTAGGTAACTGACACAAAATGAAAAGAATTTCCAATGTTGCCATTTCTCTTTGCAAATATTGTATTCCCTCATCAGTTAAAGACCTTTATTCTTGAGAAAACTAGGATGCTAGCAAACATAATTTATATAAAAAAAAAGTCCAAGACACATTGTTCCAAATGTTTTAAAAAATGAGGCACTTGGATCCAATATTCACTAATGAAAATCATTTTAAAAAATCAAGAAGTACATCCATCCCTAACTTGCACCTACAAAGACACTATCTATAAATATTACTGCTTATGGAAAAACCTAGTTGAATAAGAATTCAAAATTCAAATAAATCCGAAGTGATGGTCCCTTCAGATTAGCAACCACATGGAACACCTGAATTTGCCTTACAGTTTCTAGCAAGAGTTACCTAGATAGGAAACCAAGATGGACAATAACCCCAAAATGAATGTTAAACAGCAACACAAACAAGTAAAGAAAACATGAGGCAGAAGATCAGACAATAAAGGTGGGAGACACTATAAGAACTTTTGTTTCCAACAATAGCTAGTGCTCAAATTAAACTTGAAACCTTTTGAATAAAATGTTGTACGACCAAGTTCCTGGATAATTATTTGTCGAATTAATATAAGACAATGTAGAAAATGGAGAAAGTTTCCAATTTTTTCCAATTTATTCCTTCATATGAAATGAATTATCCACCATCATGCTGATGATGGGAATTAATTCAATGAGAAGGAGCATGAAAATGTGGTTTATCAACTATTCAGAATGTAGTAGGAAGCTTCCCTGAAGCATAATGGAGTAAAATCTGTTGTTTATACATGAACTGAAGTTACAATATGTATGCATACATGTTAACACTATAGTATGTCCTAGTACTGACAGCATCGCCAATCAATACGATCTGACACCAGCTGAATGTGTTAACCAACAGAGCTAGTCACCTTGCATTAGTAGAATCCTTTATTAACCAATTGATCTTTCAGCAATCAGGACTACAACTTGACACCTCTTAAATTCCATTCATTGTGACATCCCTTCAGAGCCACAAGCAACTTCCGAAATCACCTATTTAGAATTACAATGCTTTTTTCATGCCATCTCAACTTGTTTCAGATCTGCCCTTACCAAAGGTGCAACATCATTGCTTTGTCTCATTAGAGACTATAATGATGTCTTCTTTCTTTTCTCCTTTTTTTTTTGAGAACTAGAATGGGAGGAATCCTGGCCGAAATTAGGATTAAGGCAAGACTAGAGCCCAGGACCTTAGTATTAACCCTCAAAGATTACCAACTGCACTAGAGAACAGTGATTTCATTTGCATACAACCTCCAATTTTTGTTCATGCATCCTCAAGAATCTTCTCAGCTCATCGTACAAAATCAGATCTAAACCACAATATTATCCACTCATGCATGTGTTTTGTGTTCTACTATATATTCCTACTTTTAACATTTCTATCCATGGGTCTATTGTTTTCTACATCATTCTTGTTCTACTCTTGAGGCAAAATTTGCGATCAAGCTTGGGTTAAGACATAAGAGTTAGAAATAGCACAGTGGCTTATCTCTGCTGTTTGTATCAATTTTAATGAATCCATTTATTCTTTGCAAGCATTTAGGTCTGCATGCCAGTGTTTGGCATAGACTGGCACACTCTAGGAACAGCCAATTTCACTGGCATGTATGGACATAAGGACATGCACATTTTGGGGTTTTTTTGACTTAATATATTCTAACTACTTTCTGAGGCTCTTAAAAAGACATATCGATGTTGATTACTGTGTAGTGCACTACTTAAGGTAATGTGGCAGAGTATTACACTCTAGCAATGTATTAAAACCAAGAAAATGATATTGAATGATCAGAATAAATAGTAATCATGCTAACTACATTCTCTCCTGTGGCAGTATCCATTTCCTCCTTGAAATCACCAATGTAAATCAAAAATTCTCAAACACAATTTGCATGTTACCTAACATTAGAACCAAAAAAGGTAAAAATAATAAAATTCTAATTTTTGAACAGAAAAGGGAAACAGGTTATTTCCTAATTCCATGGTGGGATTTGAAGTTGATATGGCTTGATTTGTGAAGACCGCATCTAGCGGGCACCTCTTCACGACTTTAGTGCTCTCAGAAGCTAAGAACGAGTTCTCAATATACCTTTCTGATAAAACAACAGAAGATATCAAGGAAAAAAACATTTCAAGCCTATAGACTGATTGCCAGTCAGTACCATGCCAATTACACAGTCCATTATAGACCAATATGGATCAATATGGGTCAATACCGACCAGCTAGGTCAGTACCTTGGCATGCACTGATTCCCCATTTTGGTCAAGCGTTGGCATAGTAAGTGCCATACAACATGTAACAGCCAGCAAAACCATGATGACTGTGAGTTGTCAGAGTCTCCATTATGGACCTTTCATATACATGAACGCATAGCATGCTGACATGCAGATCTGCCTTGTCCTAGATGTACGCCTAACACATGCCTTAATAAGAACAATCATGTCAACCAAACACTTGCTTCTTGAGATTCATGTACACGAAAAATTTTACAGATGAGCACCAAAAAACTACCACAAACTTCTGTATATCACAGTTGACAGATATGAAAGGAATCGTTCTACATGACTATATAGCACTTCAAAACAGCAGCCCCCTGAAGTAAGAAAATTATCCCGAGAAGAACTCCAAAAATACTTCGACAAAGGCTTTTGTTACAAATGCGGCACGAAGTGGGAAAAGGGCCACTGGTGCATAGCCTATTATCTAATACAGCATAATCATACAAAGTGAGGTCTAAGTGATGACATAGACTGCCATAAACTCATGCATTTGTTTGATTAACCAATTATTGAGTATTTAAAAAGCAGATAACAAGCATACTCTTGTCTCGCCAAGAAATGGCATTGGTGTTCCACCATATCCTTGTCCTTGAGATGATTTGGTGGAATCAACTGCACTAGAATCACCACTTGCACGAGCAGCTGCATTTGCTCGAGCTTCCCATGCTTGGAGACTTCCAAATTCAGGTACAGGTAAATCCTTTACTCTAGCCAGCTGCAATGTCAATGGCTTCAGCTGCTCCTGAAATTCATGCATGTTTAATCAGCATTTCTAGATCAGGCTAATACAAGACAGAACAACAGAATAACATGAGCCTTCAGGCATGATCATATCACCTTTTACATCTCAATCTCACTAGGGAATAACGAAGCAAAAGCCACCACCTTATTCTCCCAAAAACTCTTATTTAGTTCACTTGTAAAAGAAATGGAGATCTAAGCAGTTTGGCATGTCTTGAACAATGTAGTCCCAAAATATCAAAAAAGTCAACTAAACAGTATATTTCCCTTTGTGATACATATGCATAAATTAAAAAAAGAAAAAAGATCACTTTGTAAGCAACTGACCAGAAATAATGCATGGCTAAAATTGATAAATTCATTAACATTCAAATTCATTATCATTATTTTTCATATAATCAATGCTAATACTTATGGATGAAAAATTTGTGGCGCTTAGGTGGAGGTATCATTATTTTGGCACTCAATATCAAAATGAGTTCCCCCTGTACTCAGGAATCCAATAATCAACTTCAGCAAATCGAGTTACTTTCACCAGTGATTAGGTAACACATGTATTTTTGCAATATAATCATCCCTGAAATTATCTGCAAATTATTAATATATAGTCTGCAAGTGGTTAATCTGCTGATAGGTGCATTAGTGAAACTTCGGCCTGGCCTATATACTTGGCTCATAATTTTGTCATCTATCAATATCATGGCTGGTTATTCATAGAGGTATTATAATATAGTGTACATTCCTGAGTGGTTGCTTTACCATTTTATAATGCGGTTTTTGCATATATATACCCTCATAAAATTACTATTTACAAGTACATCCTTTTTTTTTCCTTTTTTGCATATTTACTCATACCATCTAATGTCATTAAAAAAAGGCTTAAGAAAATGACTGAAATGCCCTTATGGATAGATATGCAAAAAAAAGTTATAAGGCTATATACGCAAATAGCAACTTTATATGGGTATTTATGCAATTTTTCATATTAAGGTTATACATTCAAAAAGAGATCAAAACTCAGCTGAAGCTTACTAAGTCTTTTATGATTCAGTTGGATCGACATGTCAAAAATAGATTGAACCATATTGCCAATTTTCTTTTTCAAGATCATGACTTGGTCAAGTTGGAATATTAGATGATCATTTTGGTAATGCTGTTCTCCATTTGATTTTGATATAATTATCATTATTGAATTTATGACATCTATATATTCTTCAATATTTTTAAAAGATTAAAGCATATCAAATTTAAATTAAATATAGATGCTTAGATTAGTAAAATATTTTTTAGTGATTTGTAAATGTTGAGTTGTTATTTATAATTTATTTTTTAGGTGAGAATTTCGTAAAAGCAACATAGTTCATTCTATAAGAGTTGATATTAACATAAGATCATTGACATGATAATATTAATTTTTTTTGCCACCTTTTTTTTAAAAAAAAATCGAATTATCTTTACTAAATTTTGATCATTTTTATTAGCTTTCTTTAAGTGTATACCCTTCTAAATATGCGTAATTGCATGAATACCCTTGCAAAGTTGCTATTTGCATGTGTATCCTTATAAAATTTTTCTTTTGCACGTCTACTTGTAAGAATATTTCAATTATTTCAAATTTAAATCGTTTATTTTTTAACAACATTAGATGGTACGGGTACATATATAAAAAAAAAAGAAAAAAAGTGGTATACATCAAAAAATAAGTATTTTTTGAGGGTATCCATGCAAATAGCAATTTTACAAGGATATTCATACAATTTTGTATATTTTGGAGGGTATATATGCAAAAAACCCTTTTATAATTGAAGGAGAGTGGCATAGCTGGGTAGATCATTCTAACATCCCCCCCCCAATGTGCATGTCTATGCGTTCCAACCAGACATTCACATCTTTCCAACGTTAGATGCTATACTTCTAATTCTGTCAATTTTAATGGCTGTTTTTACATTAGAATATCGTGGGCGGTAGCTTCCAGATCAGTGCCCCAGCATATTATAATCAAAATATGCACTGCATGAAATGTCGATGAAAAGTACTTCAAATAAATTTATAATTGTTTCATATAAATAACAAGAGAAATGCAGGCATCCCAGGTTTTTATATGTAAAATAAGCAAACACTCAGAGATAATAGGTAATTTCTCCTTCAAGGGTTTCCTACAACAAAATTTTTGAAGTTCTGACAGTAATTTCATCATTTATACTTGAGATGCCAATATTAGAAATTGTATTTCTACCATATCTCTCTCTCCCATCTTACATATGCACCCAAGTTGTGGTTTAGGAAAGCCGTGAAGTCATTTTTGATGAGTAGTTCTAGAGAGAATGCAATTGAAGCATAAATTGCATACTTGACGTACACAGATGATTCCTAAAGAGATATGAACTGACTCAAAAATGTTCATGGCAAAGAAACAAAATGGCATTCTAGGGCTAACCTCCATCTTTTGAAGCATGTCTTTTAATTTTTCACGTCTGCGCCTCCTAGCATTGTCGTCACCATCTCCCATTTCCTCAGCAGCAAGTTTATCACTCTCCGCAACAAGTTCACCATTGCAATTTTCACAGTGAAAATAGTCGTCGGTAAGACTTACAAGTTGCAGTGCATCAAAAGCGGAATATCTGAGCATATGATAGTCAACAAATTTGAAGATTCAGAACTTTAAGAATATCAACTTTGTAAGTCTCACATTAAAAAGACTATCAGGTATCTTGTTACCTTTTCCCACAATTAGGGCATGTATACTCTTGAATGGTATTCCTGCTGTCTAATTCATCCTTTAGTTTTTTCTTCATTCGATGCAGCCGATACCTTACAACATCGTGGACCTGCATTCAAGTATCATTATGCATATGATATAAAGAAATCAGAGAGAAGCATCAACATTATATGCAGATAAATGAAGGTTAACAATCAACAGAGAGAAGAGAAACTGTGATTGCTATCAACCATTATTAAAGTTAATGGTTACTATAAAAGCCCTTAATAGAAATTACCACCACTAAAAAATATATGCAACACCTAATTGTTCTCAAGGTACCAACATAGTCCAATAGTGATAAGACAAGAATCATCAAAAACTTAAAAAATGAATTATCTAAAGGTAAGAGTAGCTTCATACACCTGCATTTAAGGGAAGAGTAAATACTGATATAGATAATTACGTCTAACAGGATATGAGTTCAGTCTGTTGAACAAACAAACCTCTACCATTGAGACTAACTCATCAACATCCTAGAATTCATGATACAAAGTTCATTTATCTGACACAATGGCATGAATCCAGATCCAAATGCTGTTGATCTTTTTATGTTTTGGTTGCAAGCTTCTGCTTTAATAGCCAAAAAGGAGATTGAAATCAAAGCCAATATGGTATTTATCTTCCTCTTTGTGGTGTAACTTTGTGTTTGCAAATTACTTGGGATAGAATATGAACAATTTTAAAAAAAAACTTGTGTTTAGATATGCAGACATGAGTTTAAACACCGCAAAGAGGATGGAGTAGAGTGGGCAGTCTTGTCAAGTTGCCTAGGTGGTGTTGACCCAAAACACCTAGGCAGCCAAGCATGTGCCCAAGTAAAAAAAATAAAAAATTCTAAAAAATATTGTTGTATGTTTCATACTATAAAATCATATATAGTTCAAGAAAAGCAATCATAGAACATCACATTGATAAATGGTAAGGTGGTCAACTACTTTGGAAACACATTTACTTTACCTTAGCTAATATTTTTTTTGTTAAGTGATCTTAAGAATTTAAAGCAAGGTTCACCATATTGGTGCATATCGCCCCATACTAGGCATTTTGAATTGTACCTGTACCACACTGAAACTCAGTACCGCAGGCATATCGAGTCTTGGTATGCCGAAATGACCCCATATCAGGTGTACCAATACTATACTAGCACGGTACCAATATAGGAGCCAGTACCAATACGGAGGACCTTGATTTAAAGCTTCTAAGAAACATAATATGTTTAAGCATTAATTAGTATCTAAGAAAACATGTTATAAATGCACTCATCTTCTCTATTGAAGTAGTAAATACATTTTGGTCAATACAAATCACAGAGGCCCTTTTACCGACATAGGGTACATGCTGGCATGGTAAGTATCGTATATCACTATGGATAGCACGGGCTGGTACAAGCAGTACTAGCAAATACATGGACCCATGGATAAAATAAAAATATATGTAAACAAGCAACTTCTTTGGCGATTGTAAAATTGAAGGACAAGATTCTACGTCAAAATTGACCAAACATTTTGATTTGAAAGTTCATAGAAAGAAGACAATGACTGTTTCAGAGGCAACACAAAAAAAAGACCAATACATGAGGTTCTAAATGCTACGGAATGGGGTCGTCTCGAATTTTTCATGGATTAGGTCACCCCGCATCACAACAATTGGATGGTAGATGTCCCATCCCACTCAACTCATTCTGTCCCAGCACTCATGATGTTAGGACACCCTGACACTCGGGATGGTGGGACACCACATCATCCCACCGGTATTCAAAACCTTACCAATAGAAATACTTATATACTCCTTAAACAAGGAACTAAGTCCCTAAGTTAATACATGGTTTTTTATTGTTTAGACAAGTTCATGTTTTCTTCCTGGAAAATAACATCATTGAGCAAAAATTACTATAGATATTGCAATAAGTGAAGATCTTATATATGCTTATTTAGAAGTTTTCTTAATAAAAATAGACTCATAACAACAAATGACATGATCATAAACATCTCACAAGCATCAAAATATATTATGTGAAAAAGATAACGAAAGAAGCAATAAGGAATCAAAAATACCAGAGGTATATAGGAAAGACCTGTGCATAATCCAAGCAACAGTAAGAATGGGTATGCAGTTTTGTCTTCTCTTCACCCTCTTTGACTATTTTTTGACCATCACCAGTGGCAGCAACTGCAGCACTAAATACTTTTGCACACTTGGCCGTCTGCAATAAGGTGAATATGAGACAGGCTAGGTCAAAATAGAAAAGGAACCAATAGTGGTTGATTCTCAGTTTTCTTTCAAAGAAATGAAGGAAAAATAACCTGACTACCCAATAGATGGTAAGAACTAGCACAACAGAGACCAAATTTTTCCATGGTTGCATATTTAGATTTGGAGAAGTAATTGTGATATCAAAAGATGAGTAGCAAACATTTTGGGCAAATATGTGGAAAATGGAAACGTGGCCAAGTACAGGTTTCTGATTATCATTGCATCCACAAAATGACTCTATGTTCTTTCTGCCAAAGAAGGATTACTGAACTTTTCCACAAGAGTCCCAACAACCAAAATCCACCACGTAGCATGTTTCTCTCATACTGCTTTCTTCTTAATCCTTAATATTGACGTTAGACCTTTCCTCTCCAGCATCCTCGCATATCCATTTCATGCCAACAGGATGGATCCTACATGAACCAGACCATTTTCATCCCTGCAAGTCACACATTTACTTTCAAATCTGAGTTGTACCATCTTGATAACATTTAAAGTTTCCTCCCTGACAACCTTGGTGTCTGGTCATTCATACATCATAAAACAGGTACCTGCTTTGCCTTCTTAGTTGTCTCCAAATATCGTACATCTATCCATGGAGCATCTTTACTAATTTTTTTAGTTTTTGTTCTTTATAAAAATAAATTAGAGGATATAAGTTTGATATCCGCATGCTCAATCCAAAGAAAGTTCAGCACTAAGCATTTTCTCCCATGATCCTCTTGACGTACCTTCACACATGTTTAATCAACATGGCAAACATTTAATTCATTATCACCTCTTGGCATCGAATAATCAGATCTTCAGTGCTAGCCATGTTCTCTACTAATCCGTTTAAAGCTACAATTTGAACATTTCAGGTGTCCTGTCTCACATATGGTTTTATGATCCTAAGGCTTTCAAAGCATGACACCACTCGTTGGAAAATTATAATAGATTTTACCCTGAATCTTCGAACTCACTTTCTTTCTATAACTAGATTTTTATAACTCAATCTTAATGATTGCTAAAAATTAACTCAAAATCTGAGCATGAATTTAGATTACATGTATGAGTGAAATATGGATATGATTTATTTGATTAGACCAAGCATCATGATTTAACCAATGTTTCTTGAGTTAAACGACTTGTTTTAAATATTAGCATCCCCATGAGAGAGAAAAGTGTTAGGTTTAGTTCTTTTACTTGGCTTAGCATAAGTAACATTCTCTTTTTGGTGCATTCAGGATCAATCCATCTCTTACCCTTTTTTTGCATCCCTCTCTACATCTTCCATTAGTCTGACCCATCTTTTGGCAGGTCCATTTGAGTGTAGAAATGGATAATCTTGGCACAGTAAAATGAAGTCAGCCAATCATTTATAAGCAGCGATTGCAAATGCACAACAGCAATGTCTTGCTAGCTTTGAAATACTAGAGTCATCTACAAGAAAAATTCTGAGATTATCACCAAACTTATTCATGTTAGACATGACTGTCAAGAAAATGACTGTCATCATGAAGCTCACTGATCGCTGTATTGCTCCAATGGACCATCTCCTACATCAAGCCAGCATTCTCCAAACAACATGGTTCTCTTTGGATTAAGATCCTATAAGAGATACATGTAAGAAGGTAAGACTTTTATCATCTGTCTAGCTTCTTCCTAAGGCATTTGCTCAAAAGTTTTCTCCAACAAGGTAGATTATAAAGTATCAAAATTGATCCTCCTGAAGAAGGAATAGCAGTCCAAAATGTTTGATTGTCCATCATTAGAAGCATCTCTACAGAATCTCATTCCCAATATGGACCATCTTGCCTCTTCAGCCATAAGAATATCCTTTATTAACAAGAACTTCTGCAATCTATCACTATTAGCGATTGCTAGCAGTCCGATGTTGTTAAAGCCCCATATGTTAAGCTCTAAGTGCGGGGTACCCTTTCCGACGTCTTGTGGGCATAATTGACAACCAAGGGCAAAAGCATATGGACTAGCTTTGTTACAGAGTGGAGAAAATTTTACGCCCAGGAATTGAAGGAAACTCAGCTCATAATTCTGTGGTTCCTTGATACATTTCATCAACAAGTTTACTGACATTCTGAAGTGCAACTTCAGACTGAGTTTATAATGAGTGAGCAAATGAGAAAAGCTTTTCATGCTTTGTACTAGAGCAACTTGTTCCAACAGCAGACATATAGAGCTAAAACTAAAGAAAGAATGATAAATCCATAAACATGACAAAGGTGCTATCTGCTAAATCATGAAACCCAATCTTTAGATTTAATACCATGTGAGTAACCATATACTTGCAATTCAAGAACTAAGTGGAAGAAAGGAAGAGGGAAAAAGTATTTTGGAGAAAAGACATAAGATATGAGATATGTTCCTTTAACTAGTAATAAAGGTTGGACAAGAATAATCATGGTTAGTTGCAGTCATGACAAGTACACTTTTGAGTTTTGACCGTTGAAATACATATTTTGCACAAACACGTAATTTCACATGCTAAAATGTACGAATCCTAACATCATTTACTTTTCTAAAACTATAACAATTTACTGTTAGTCTAGTATCTTTAACTGCTATTTGCAGCTTCTTTTGGGACGGGGGAGAGATGGATATGGGAACGAGGAAGATGGCTTAAGCTAACAATTTAGTTCCTTTATATTTACATTTTACAGGTTTATATTTACATGCCCACTCATAAAGTGAATATGTAAATCTATATAATTAAATAGAACAAAACATAGTCGGATGCCTCCAAATGAAAAAGAAAAAATGGAAGACCAAATAAACACTATTGATTGACAAAGGCATTTTGCAAACAGCCAGATGTATTTTCAATGTAACAGACTTTTCATGCTATCATCTATATTCACTCTTCAAATAAATTATTACTAACCTCCTTCCGATGATCTCTTGTGACTAGTTTCTCTTCTTCAAAAAATCGTAAAGTGCGGCGAAGTTGTTTCGAATGCAGCTTCAAAGCCTTAGCCAAATCTTCCTCTCTAACCCATTGGCGCCTGAGAAATGAAGTGTCAAAAAATGAAGAAACTCATCTTCAAAAAGTAAGTGGCTTCCCTTTGCCGAAGAAAGGCAACTTAAAAAAGGAAAAGGGTTCCAACTTACTGTAATAGCCTGTTTGGCAGAGCTAGCAGTCTTGGTTAGGCCTTACCGAGGAGATATTCCTTCAACAGGAAATTAAACTAGAAACTGATAGGTCAAAAATTAACAATCATAGGGTTATCATGTTAGCCCCTTGATGAACTGCGTAAGGAGAATATGTTGTTTAAAGATCAGAGATAGGACTCAAAATGAAACAACATGTAAATGAATAGCTCAGGCTTAGCTTGATAACAGGCCCAATTTAGTTTCTTTGATCACAAGCAAGACAACTGCAAGTCTTGCTTACATCTCATCTCATTAATGAGTCAAGCTTGAACAAGCTGGGCTCATGAAAGTAATAAAAGCCTCGCTCAGGTCAATACTAGCCTCATTCAAGCTCATGCAATGACTAAATTATCAACCTTGAGCACCCTCTAACCATATTACAAGCCAAGCTTGAGCAAACTAAAGCTTGGGACAGTGTGGTTCCCTTGCAGCCTTAATAACAGTTTTCCAGTATATCCAAAAGTTACCGGTGTCTGAGCTCTCATAGGTTGTTGTGAGGGCGGGGCTACATGATAATAAAGCATCCGCTGTGTTGCAATTACCAGCGTATTCAAAGAGTGAGTTCTTTGTTTAAGATGTGAGTTCATAAAAAGACCCTGAACAAATTATGAGTTCCTTGTCAAAGTCAGATTTTGAATATTAATAGAACCAAGGTTTTCATTTGAAAAAGCTTCCTGTCTGCGTCACACCGATGACATACCATCAATGAACAACAACCAGATTGGTAAGGAGCAATGACACTTGTTGCTTTTCCCAAATTAAGATAAGATGGGTTGCCATGATCTATGAAAGTAGAGAACTTAGAATTCTCTCCCTCCTTATTTTCCTTACATTATTTTATACGCTCTATAAATAGAGATTAAAATTCACAGCCTATTCCATAAATTATAGACATTTGAGGAGATGCCATACTCCATGCATTAATATAAACCTATAGCTTGTGCAAATATGGGAGCTCGTTGTCAAAAAAGATTTTTTGCATCGTTTCCAGCTGACTACATCACACCAATTAACACATATTTTAAGGTTCATCAGGTTAAAGAAACGTTGAAAAACCTGAATGGAGATCAGCTGTCAAAGATGCACCCATCTTAGAAAATAACCAAACGTTGAAAAAACATTATGATAATTAACTCAGACACTAAATTCACAAAGAGAATTCAAAGCTCCACTAAAAAAGACAAAATTTTCCACAGAACAAGAAGGAGAGAAAGAGCAGCAATAAAATAAGGACAATAAGAACATTTTATACCTAGTAAGAGCATCAAGGACAACCACAGCCATTCCCCTGTTATCTCCCCTCCCAGCCTTGGGCTGGTTATCGCCCTTCATAGTGATATCATCGTAGAAAGCCCGGGCCGCAAGCCTCACCAACCTACCCATTACCATCAAACAAACAGACACAAATCAAAATCAAGGTCAATCAGAAAGGAATCTCGTTCCGATTTCATCGTCCCTACCCAGATTCACCAAAATTCCACCGATTTTGGGATCCATCGACAGAAATAACGGAACAATTCAGACCAAAAAAACAAACCCTCAATCTTGACGGGGAAAATACCTGTTGAAGGGCTCCAAGCTCATGGTGGAGCAGAGGAGGGAGCGGGATTAACTGCAGCTTCGGTGAGGTTTAGATGATTTACAGCCGTTCGGAGCAGGAAAGCTTAGAGATCAAGGGGAGGGAGAGAGAGAGAGAGAGGGGGAGGGAGGGGCCGCAGGGGCCGACGGGCCGACGGGGAATGGGGGCTTCTTTATGTGGTTCGTACAAGCTTTATAGTTCAAAGCCCGACTTCGAGCAAGTAGGTAACGCGCATCAGGTCCTTTTGAGATGGGTCGAGGCTAAACCTTTTTTTTTTTAACCACTTTTTTTTCGCGCTAAGACGGATATAACTAATAAAAATAAAAAATAAAATACCTCAAAGTGTGACAAATAATTTTTTATTTCTAGCCCACAAATACTATCCAAATGACTGACTACATAACTAGTCATCCAGTCCGTAAATATGCTTAGTCTGAAAGATCCTTTTCGTCCCTCATCATTGTCTAAATATTTTGAAGTAAAGGATGGGCACTACCATTATTCCTTGACCTCCTACCTTTTTTTTTTTCCAGCCCCACCCCATCGTGAACTTTTTGTTTAAAAAATAGATGCATTTGGATTTGCAAAATTAGAAGGAACGTTTTTTAAATGCGCACATTTGTTTCAATTTTTTTTTTTTTAAATAGATATTTTAAGGAGTTAGGACAATTTTACTGGTTGGCTTCAATGAAGCGAGCTCTTAGCTTATGGTCAAAAATGATATGACGGTTCATGACCCGTGAGTTTAGTTTGAGGTGATCCAAATCCAACTTGAAACAAAACTTCCATGTCGAAGAAAAATTTAAGCGCTTCGAGAGGACTGTTCAACCTCCAAATTAAAGAATGGCTGAAATAATTTTCGTTCCCCATTTGTCTACCCTGCTTTCAGCCTCTGTAGCTGTTGTGAGACTAGGAATGAGAAAAACAAGCTTGACTCCTAAAAAAAGTATTAATTGGCTCCTTCAATAAGGTTAAGCAGATTCTCGAGGGCAGCAACATAAACTTCCAAAAGCCAGATAAATCAACTTTCTAAATTATCCGAATCTATCAAATTTCTTGGGAGGGTAGAGAATAGGTATAAATGGCCTCTTCAAATGTGATGTTGTTAGTGGGCATTGTGGCTATAATAGGTATTGGATTTTGGAGTTGGGTTGATTTGCCTATGATAGGTCGACCCGATCCATTTTATTTGAGGGGAAACAATCTTTCAAGACACATGTTGGATATCTGATAATTATCAAAGATAGCTGATTTCTCCCTCTGTATATGCAGACAGTTACAAGACAAAAAAAAAGAGAGTGATTTTTCTCCATATTATTCTAACAAAAAAGGTTCTTAAGTTGTGATTAACAAGAGTTTTTCAATTCTATAATTATGCTTACGACTTGTGATTCGACCGAAAGCTGGTGATACAATCCGATCTACCACAAGTAAGTTCGTTTCGATTCGTTTTGATTATGATAAATTTTCCTTCATTAGTATCAGAGCATTTAGGGTTGTGTTATAGCATATTTGTGAATTAAAATAATGATTTGGTCACTAAGAATAATTCACATAAACTAGAGTTTTAGATAAAAATGGTAACTTTCTGTATACATGTTATTTTAATCTAAAAATTTATATGGATGTAGCTAACATATAGGACAAGCTACTATAAAAGTTTTAGGACCCAACTCTCACTGTGGTAAGAGAGAACTCAAACCCAAGTTATGAGATTTAAAACTTTGAAGATTTATAACTTTGTGTACGATGCATATTTTTACATAATTTTGGTGTTATTGGATAGATCTTTTCACAAGCTTTATGTACATATAAAATTCAAAATTTTTGGACAAAAATTGAGAATTTATAACGTCTGAAAGTTTTTTAGGATTTCTAAATTTTTATTAGCTTAAGGAGCAAGAAAATGAATAGTAACTTAGATTGTTCTAATTGCAATCCAAAAGAGTGTGATTCACTATCTATCATAGAGACATCAAAATCAAATTTTGACCACACCAATGGATTCATATCAATTTATTGAATTTTTTTGTGTCATTTATTTTATTTTTTGAACATAAAATAAATTATTATTATTTTTTGTTTTAGAATGAAAAGAAAATGACAGAAAAATTATTTTTAAAAATTAAAAATTTTGAAAAATTTCTGGTGGCTTGTGTGCTTCATATTCTTGGGGTTTGAAGTCCAGTGGAAGAAAATACTTATGTTTAGGGCTTTATACTCTCCGAGACTCCGACAACATACAAAATGTCATTATTTTTTATTTTTTTAAAAAAATCATAATAAATTATATATTAATAAAAAATTGTGATTTCAGTTTTAAAATTTTTCAAATATAATGCTCTTTCATATCAAGTACTTAAAATATATTTTCATAGTAGTAACAATTTTCTCAATAGCCTCTGGATAACTCTTCATATTTTCTTATGTAGGGTAGATGACATCTTTACCGCATAATAAAAGTGAAAAAAGAGGCAAAAGAACTGAAACCAAGAAAGCCGAATTAAAAATGGCTATAGCTTAAAAAACAAAAGCTGAGAATGCTTTAAGCGTTACTGCTGAGTATAACATAAGGATGATGCTTTATGAATTTAAGAAATTATACTACACCTTGATGTGTTATGAAATGGACCCAAATCATACCATCAGGCAACACTTTAAAGAAGTAGATAAATTAATAATGAACACTGAGATAGCTGATTTTATTCCATTAGAAGAAGAAAAGGTTGAAGCGTTATATAGGTCCTTATCGGCCCGTTGGGATATAATGGTTAACGTTATTTGGGCACAATTGGAGTTCCTTAAAAAGGAGTATACAGTTGTGAAATGAATTTTGTGCCATAAGTGAGAACTTGATTTGGAGTTTAATATGCAAAATGCTGCAAAACGTGCTACAACGTTCTCCATTTGTTCAAATCCTCGAAGTACAAAAGTTTGCATTGGCCTATACCCTTGGATAGAAAAAATGGACCTAAACTTGCGAGTAATTTAATCAATAGGAAAATACCACTATCTCGAAGTTTTAAAGGCAAAAATTAATGTACACATATTGTTTGTGCATTTCATAGAACTTATGTATGAAGTAGGACGAAATTTGTATTACTTGTGAATGCACGTAGTTTAATGTGTATGCTATATGTAATTTGTCATATTTGGTATTTCCGTAATTTAATATTATGTGCATTTAATTAATATCGATTGCATGAAAATATCATTTTAAGTGGGAGTTAAAATAACATTGTGATGGAAACTTTCATTTGAGAATTGTTCTTCGTGCAATGCAATTAAATACATGATAATGGAACATTTGTTTTATAGATGATGATTGGGAACATAATGAACTTTTGAATCTGTACTTATATAAAATTATCGTTGATTTAATTTACATATGCACAAAGTTAGACATGTGTGCGTATTTTGAGTATTGATTAATATCTTTTATTACTTGGTAGACCATGGCATCAAAGAATATAATAGCTAATTTGAATAAAGGCAAAAAACTGGATGGTGATAATTACAATATATGACACCATAAGATCCAATATGTTTTTTTTTTACTAAGGCAAATGGATCATATAAACGAGTACGGATGCATCCAATAAAATCAAAAAATAAAATACCTCGGAGTGCTGGGGCAACTCCCGATCTCCAGCCCACAGGGTACTATCCGAGTGACTAGCTACATAAGCAGCCACCCAGTCTGTGGCCTCATTAGCTTCATGGAAGACATGCTTGGCCTGAAAAGCCCCTCCATCCCTCACCATCGCCTAGATATCTCGGAGCAAAAGGTGAATGCAACCATTACCCCTTGGACCTCCTCGAATTCAGTTGATGACTGTGGCCGAGTCTCCCTCCAAGACGATGGAACTAGCCCGTAAAACACACTAAGTGGGAACTCTGAACATCGACGCATGGCCTATAAAAACTGGTCCCTCCAGCCCTAAACCTCCCACAGGATCTCTACCAGTCTCTAGGTCGCCCTGGCCTATGTACACTGAAACAATGCATGGTCCACCGTCTCATCCACACCACAATCCCTACATACCGAGAAAATTCTCAGTCGTCGTCCACTAAGTACTACTCTCATCGGAAAGACGGTCTCAGACCACCTTTTAGAGGAACAGTTCAACCCTCGAGTGAAGTCCCAAGTGCCAGACCCAGGCGCAGTCTGGCCCAGGCTCATGCTGCCGCCGAAGAATGCGGGAGAGGTCACCCACCCTAACGCTGGTCCTGGTAGAGGTGCTCAAACCCGTACGTCTGGACCTGCAAATCCAGGTAATGGAAGGGATCGAACCCTTTCCACCAGATGCCCCCCGAAAAACTGGACCAGCCTAGTCTCGTCCCATATAGCCCCTTCGGGGACAAGAAGATCACAGACATGCAGGCCCTCCGCAACCTCGACACTAACCATAGCAGGCCAATGCCGCATAGGGAAAGCATCAACCCACGAGTCCTCAGCCATATCAATACTGCGTCCATTGCCTATCAGCCATCTGATATGGACCAATACAGTAGGCAAGTACCTCGCAATCTCTCGCCATAGAAAAGAGCATCTCCGCCCTCGGGCCAGTGCCTTAGGGCCCACCCACCCATAATGGGCTACCATGGTTTGGCTCTAGATCCCTTATGGCTCCAAAAGGAACCGGACTGCATGCCGGATAATGAGCACCTCCCATCTCTCTAGGAGAGACAGAACTCCAAGGCCATCCTTACTGAATGAAAGGCAGATGATCTCCCACGCCACCAAGTGCACCCTCCGACCACCTCCATGAGAGCCGTATAGGAAGCCCTGCGGTAGCTACTCAATCTTCAGTAGCACTATCCTCAGCACCACAGTATTTGCCATGAGATAGATGGGCATGGAGCCAAGTACGGATTTGATTAGTGTCAACCTACCCATCATAGATAGAGACGTTGTCTGCCATCCCTCCAGCCTACCCTAAACCTATTACACCAGCTTGGTGCACTCAGATACCTACAGTCTCCTATCTGAGATTGGAATACCTAGGTAGCTCCAGGTCTCGTCCTGCTCTAGCATTCCCAGAATCCTTCGGATCTCCTGTCGAACCCCAGACGACATGCTAGGGCTGAAGGAGATGGTGGACTTCTAGGCATTCACTCTCTACCCCGACGCAATGCAGTAATCGGCCAACACCCTCCTGATGGCCCGTGCATCCATTACCTGCGCCCTTGTCAAGAGCAGACATTCATCGGCAAAGAGTAAGTGAGATATTGGCTGGGTCCTGGAGTTGGAACGTAAGCCTCCAGCTTTCCGGCAGTGCACGCAACCCGTAGTGCCCGAGATAATACATCAAAGAAAATGATGAACAAGTATGGGGATAAAGGGCATCCCTACCAAAGGCCCATGGTGGATTTGAAAAAGGGGACGGTGTGCTGTTGACCATAATAGAAAACCTAGATTCCCGAACATAGCTCAACACCCAATCAATCCAGATCTCGTGGAAACCAAGACTCTCTAAGGCATGCCTAAAGAAGCTCCACCTAATTTTGTCATAAGCTCGTTCTATGTCCAGCTTGATAGCCATCAAGCTCTACCTCTTTAAGGCCCGTTGAAGATCCCACATTATCTCTTGGGCCAACCTAACATTATCGGAGATGCTCCTACCTCCCACAAAAGCACCTTGCTCCTGGCAGATAATACCGAAGAGCAAGGGCTTCATCTGCTCCACCAGTATTCTTGCCTTAACTTTATATAAGGTTGTGCACAAGCTGATAGACCTAAAATGGCTCGGTTCCACCGCATCCTAATGTTTCGGTATCAGCGTGATAAATGTAGCCTTCCAGTCATCAGGCATCTCTGCCTGACTGAAGAAACACAGAACCGCTTCAACCACAGCCATCCGGACGATGCCCCAGTATCTCCAAAAAAAGAAGGGTGAGAATCCATTTGGCTAGGAGCCCTATCCTCTCCTAGGGCCCAGACCAGATCCTGCACCTCTCTCTCCAGCACTAGCCAAACCAGTAACGCATTCTCTATAATGCCAACTCCCATACTGGCCGGTAACTCATTACCCACACCACCATTTTCCATGTCGATCCTCAAGAGCCGGCCAACCTCATCACCCTCACTATCCTTTGTCCATCTAGACCGAAAGAAGTCAAGCAAGACCTATCTAATCGCCAGGTCCCCATCCGTTGCTGACCTGTCACGTCTCGTAGGAATCAAATCATATTCCTCTATCTTCTGATGACTATGGTCCGATGGAAGAAACTAGTGTTCCGATCTCTCCTTCTAACCCACTAGATTCTAGATTTCTGTCTCCGAAATACTCGTGTTGTTGCAAGATCGAGTGATGAGTGGCAAGAAGCCCTCGAAGGCGTACCATATCGGCCTCAAGAAGCGCACCCTCAAGATCTTCTTTTCTTTGAAGGTCAACTATCGTGACCTCCACTTCCTCCAACTTTCTAAAAATATCTCCCACAACCTATCGGTTCCAGCGGCCCAGCCACCTCTTGTTCAGCTCCGATTTTCGAGAAACCCTCTGCATGGCATCGCCACGCACCGGCAAGCTCCAAGCTCCTCGGATAATGTCTCAGGATCGAGGGTAAGATAACCAAACCTTCTCAAAGCAGAAGGGACAATGGTGACTAGGGTCGGATGCCGTCGAGATCAGTAGTAGATAATGATCCGAGGCAATCTGAGATAAGTGGCTGACTTGATAGGAAGGAAACCAGATAACCCAATTAGTGGACGCCACGACCCTGTCAAGCCGCTCCCAAACCCTAGCTCTGCCGAACTGGTTGGTACACCAGGTAAACCGTGGTCCGAAAAAATCCAGGTCCACTAGGTAGCTCCGCGATAGGAAGTCACGGAACTCCCTTCTATCCACTGTGTCAGTAAAAGCCCTTCCACCCCTCTTCGCACTAGCATCCTAAATACAATTGAAATCACCCACCACCACTATCGAAAATTCCTGGGTGACTAAATGGGTGATTTCATCCCACAGGACTCTCCTAGTCTAGTGGTCAGTACTCGCATACATGCCGCTTAGAACCTACGGTGTTGTGTTGGGTTTCGAGACAACCATAATAACCTGTTGAGAGCAGTTGTGCAAAATGTCTACTGATGCCACACCCCGCTTCCACATTGCCAAAATACCTTCGGACAACTCTTGGGATTCTACTTCATAGATCTCCCATTCTACCTCTAAGCATCGCTGTACTCGGCGTAGCCCTCTGTCGGACAAACGCGTCTCATAGAGGAAGCAGATCTCTAGTTTGTAGATTTGCACCAACCTCCTAAAAGACGACATGAAGGATGCCTTTGCTTCCCCTCTGCACTTCCATGCTAGAATATTCATGGAGAAAAGTCCGAGAGGTCGGCCACATGCACGTCCAACACCTGGGCCTCAGGGTCCATCTCTACCTCAGGATAAATGCCACCCCGCTAAACGTCATCCACACTAGCTCCGGAGATGACCCGCTTAACAGCCGCCTTAACTCGTTGCATAACTGTCGGATGATCCAACACTGGCCTGCTCGCGGCCCGCTCATCACCATCCAGGACACCTGCTCTGGGCGGCATAGGTGCAGACGTATCCCAACTCGCCAGTGTGTCACCCTCGGGGCAATCCACCATGACTTGGTCCCCAGCTAAACGGGTCTCGCCATCCAAAACTAACCCGCCCAAAACAGCCTCCCTCTGCATTGCATGCACCTCTGCCGCTTGCAGAGGTGCCGATGTATCCTGGCCCACCAATACGTCTGCACCCACCAGGCAATCCACTCTGATCGAGCCCTCGGTCGACCGTGTCATACCTACCAACTCAGACCCGCCCGAGGCATGGATCTCAGGAATTGAATCTGCCACGAAGGCCGGGGAGCTAAACTCAAAGACCCCAGTCGCCCCTCCTACTGGGCCCTCTAGGAGGCTCGCCGATACCAACGCACCAGGCCCCTCCACAGTCCTAAAAAGGCACTGGCCCCAAGTCCCGGGGATTTCCATACCGGAACCACTCCTGGAGGCAAGCCCACCTACACTAGAGCAGGGCCCCGCAGGCCCGACCACCAAGATCACAGGCTAGCCTGACCTAACCCTGCTAGCTAGGCCCTCTGAGCCCAACTAGGCCTGAGGGAGTGGGGGCCCCGCATCCACGGAGGCCTTCCCCCGATCGTGTGTGCGCGGCCTAAACTCATGGGCCTATGCGTCAATAGCTGTATGACGGGCCAGCTGGCCCATCGCACGTATCATCGCGCGAGCCATGCAGGGCACATGTGCCATGAGCGGTCACGTAGTAGCCATGCCGCAGCCCACACCCGCCGCAAAGCCCTAGCCCGCAGCATTGCGGCCCATGTCTAATAGCAGCCCAGGGTTCCTAGACCGCTTATTTGACTGGCCCACAGGTTGGCCCGCTAGAACAATGCTAGGGCCAGCCTGCTGAGCCGACAGGCTGACTAGCAAGTCCATCCATGGGCCATGAGTCCCCCCGACCCACTAGCAAGTCGGATGGCGGGTCGACTCAGAAGCCCGTGGCTTGGGCGCCGGATGCCGGGGCCGCAGCCACCACCATCAGCTGCCCCTTTGGCGGAGAGCGGCGGGCCACCTTGGAGGACTTCTGCCAACCCTCCAAGTCCGACGAAGATGCTGGAGGGCCTACCGAAGCCACTGGGGAGAGGGCCGAGATGAAGACAACTCGACCAAGGGCATGATCGCCCTCCTCGGCACCGGTGGCCCTTTCTCCTGCATGATCCTAGTGCGAGTCACCACCATCCATGGGCCATAGGTCAGCCCGGTGTCCTCCTCCTCGGGGTTCATCCCCATCACTCCGAGGACATCCCCAAGATCCACCGAGGCACCCTCCTCTGTTTGCATCGGTTTCCCGAACCGGTACGGGGACATCGAGTGCCCGATCCTCCCACATCGGACGCAAATCTCCAGGATACTCTCGAAGACGAAGGGCTGCCAGAGGACCTTCGTCTTCCCATGGATCCGGAACCCCGGGAGGAGGGGCTCAGTGGCGTCAATTGCCACCTTCACCTAGGCGAAGCCCATGGCTCGTCGCTCCTCCATCACCCCATCCACAGCCAACGGCCACCCCACCTAGGCAGCAATGCCAAGAATGGTCGAGGGCGACCAGTACTCCGGCGGAAGCCCGGGTAGCCAGAGCCAGACCACCACGGTCTTCACCACCCGTAGCGAGGAAATTCGGGATCCATGGTTCCATAGCGAGGAGTTGGTCTGCCACCACCCAAGGCCCCTCTGTTAGGGTGCGGACCCGATCCTCCATTGATCGGATCCGCAAGGCGAAGTGGTCGTCGGCGAGAGTCACCATCGCCACCTCCCCTATTTTCTTCAAGCGGGTGGCCACATCCTTGGCTACCCACTCAACCGGCCCCTGCCGGCCAAGATTGCGACCCACCACCGCCAGTCCCTCCCACTCCCGACAACCGGCCTCGATGGGCTCCTCCGGGAGCTCTAGGACCGATGAGAAGTGGCGGCTCAGTCGATCCACCTCCACCTCCGTAAGCCGGTGGGTCACCCAGGGCCCTGGTCTCACTTGGGCCCTGAGTCGCTCTCCTCTGCTCCCCAAAGCATTACCTTTGCCTTGAGCTGCCACCTCCGCCCATGTCCCCATCATCGGCTTCACCACTTGAACCATCGGCCCTTGGCCTTGACTTGCTGCTATCACCCTCGTCCCCATCGACTGCTCTAGAGTAGGACTCCCTGGCCGCTCCATCAGAGTGATCTAAATCGCCTGGGACACACAAAGAGTTAGGAAAAAAAACCACACAAGAGCACTTACCAACGACGGCCAAAACCAGAGCCAAATCCGAGTAGGCCTGTCAACAAGCCGAGCTGCTCGAGCTCGGCTCGGTAAAAGTTCGGCTCGAGCTTGGCTCGTTAGTCAAACGAGCCCGAGCCCGAACCCAAAATGAGGCCCATTTAAATCCGAGCCCAAGCCCAAGCCCGAGCTTGAGCCCAAGCAGCTCACAAGCCCAAACAAAGCTCGTGACTTAACACGACCAATTTTTTTTTTCAAATATTTGGATCTCTCTCAGATCCTTCAGAATGATGTGATGCGGCGGTGGAAGAGATGGCCTGACAACACTTGTGGGGGAATGTCACTTCTCTTGTGTCAGAAGTGGGTGGGAACAACTGGGAGTTGATGGTCTCGAGGCTAAGCTCGGTGGTCTGTCTCGAGGAGAGGCTAAGCCCATGTCTTCTACATCAGAAAAGGGTGGGATACTTAGGGGGGGAGAGAGAGAGACTAAGAGAAGGGGGTGGATGGGAGGTAGAAGGAGGCATTTGGAGACGGCATCGGCAAGGAATCCTGTGCCACCAGCGACTGCGGGACCGGCGAAGTGGGTTCTCAAGAAAGCAACCCAGGTCGAGCTCCAAGCATGGGTTCTCAAGAAGGCTCCGAGTGCCAGCAGTCGTGGTTTGATGCCAGGCACAAAGAAACTTGCAGTGGCACTTCGCACTATCGGCGAGCGGGCTCAGGGCTTGACGGTGGGCGGGCTTGGGGCTTGACGAAGAGGAGGCGTCGGGAAGAACAAAGAGCACCCGAATCCTCTCCTCCAAAACTGGTGGCACTCTTCTCCGACGCTGGACGACAGACAGCCTTCCCCTTCTCTTCTCTGACACTAGACGATGGACAGCCTTATCCTCCAGCATGGTCGGCCGGTCTATCACGGGACCTGCAAGTAAAGGTATGTGAGTGCTAGATGTTTTGATAGAATGTCACAAAGAGAAGAAAGACACTCCGAGCTAGGACGAGCTCAAGCCCGAGCCTTTGCTATACTAAGCAAGCCCAAGCTCGAGCCCAATACAAAGCTCGACATCGAGCCCATGCCCGAACTTCTGTGAAATGAGTCAAGCCCGAGTCTCGGACTCGGCTCGGCTTGTTAACAGGCCTAAATTCGAGCGATCCCCGCTACGACCTCCAAGAGCACACCACCGAACCATCGCAACAGCTGCCCGCGGGTGTCTCCCCTCAGATCGCCGCCGGGAGCCCACAAACCCCAACCCCGACCGCCCCTTCCGACCACCCAAGTGCACATGGATCCCACTAGAGCTTCGAACCAGACCTTCCCACCGCCTCAGCTGCCTTGAGCACCCTCCGGCAGCCGCAGCCCCACCTCGGCCTGCGGAGACTTGCCGCTGGGCTGCGGAACACCCCAGAGACCAAGAAGACCGCCGCCCCTCCCGACCTCTTGAAGCTCACAAGCTGATGGACGCCGGACCACCCAGAGGCTCGAAGAAGGGCCTTCCACCACTGCGGCTGTCGTGAAATGCCCCATGTGTCGGTTGCAACACTTCCCCGGCCGACCGAAGGCTAGCCGTTGGGCATCGAAACGCCCTGAAAACTAGCCATTTGGCTTTTCTCTCTCTAGAACCAGAGTTTCTCACACTAACTTTTCAACAGATTAATTCGCTTATGTTGTCCTCACTTCCAATATGTTTTTGAGGAATAGCAAGTACTTGAATCCATTCATTAGAAAATGGATGATCCTGGTGAAGGGAATAATGCTCAGCACATAAAAGATCTGGAGGCTTATCAAGCATGGAAACAAAAAGATATTTTAGCTCGTGGAATTTTAATAAGCTCCATGATTGATGATCTTATCTGTGAATGCGAGCAATTCCCAACTACTCAAGAAATATAGGTATATTTGAAAATTAAGTTTAGGAGAACCACCGTGACCAAACTCCAATAGCTAACTATTAAGTTTGACACATACAAAAATGTCCTAATTATACAATTAAACAGCATCTAAGAGAGATGGCAAATATGATTAGGGAGTTAAAATCAGTTGGTCATATACTCACGGATAAGCAATAAGTACTAGCTTTAATCTGGTCTCTTTTCAATAATTGGGAACATATGAAGATAAATCTAACCCATAATGATAGCATAAAGATCTTTGCTGATATTGCCCGCCATATTGAGCCAGAAGATGAGCGGCTTAGAGCAGCAAGGGTTCTTAGTCTTGCATATGTGGCTGAAAACGATGCACAGGGAACTTCAGGCTCCAAGCGTAAGCGCAACTAGAACAAGGGCAGGAAGGGGAAGGAGATTGGAAGAAGACCTAAAAAGAACAAAACTAATCATCATAAAGGTGGCAGGCATTATGCGAAAAAGAGAGATAAGACCAAAACGAGGTGCTACCATTGCCAAAAGTTCGGTCATTTTGCTCATGAGTGCAATGAGCTGAAGAAGGTAACACCATTAAACTTTGCTTCTCATTGTATTGCTTATGTTTTTAGCTCTGTTATGCTAGCTAAATCTAATCCTATGTGGACTGTAGACTCAACAGCCACCAACCATATAGCTAGAGACCGAGAAGCATATGGGGAGTACCGTCAAGTGGGAGTTGGTCAAGGTGAATATATGTGGAAAACAACTCCAGAGTTGCGGTTAAGGGCATTGGCACTTGCAAACTTATGTTGCGTGGTAGTCGAACCATATACCTATATGATGTTCTTTATGCACCGAAACTTGATGTTCTTTATGCATCGAACATGCGATGAAACTTGGTCTCTATTTCTGCTCTAATGGGTTTAGGATATAAGCTTGTATTTGATGGATCTATGGTAAACTTATTTTATGGTACTATGTTTTATAGATCTAGATATTTAAATAATAATTTAATAGTTTTTGATGTGGATAATATATCGAGTGATATTAATCCTAGTTTTTTTTTAATAGTATCTTCTACTAATCAAGATGATTTGGATGCTAATATTTGGCATGCTAGACTAGGACATATTGAGCAAAATAGAATAAATCGACTAGCTAGAGAAGGTCTTCTTAGAACACTCTCTAAAGTTAATTTGCCTACTTATGAACATTGTCTAGCTAAAAAAATAACGAGAAAACCATTTGGAAAAGGATCCAGAGCCAAGTTTCCATTGCAATTAATCCATTCAGACGTCAATGGTCCATTGAATGTGAGGGCGAGGCATAGAGCCTCATATTTCATTACATTCATAGATAATTTTACATGTTATGGTCACATCTTCTTGAGTGCTCATAAGTTAGAAGCACTAGAGTGTTTCAGACATTACATGAATGACGTTGAGAATCAATTAGATAGAATGATTAACACATTGAGGACTCGCCATGGAAGTGAATATCTATCTGATCAATTCAAGAAATTGTGTAATGAAAAAGGGATAATTAGACAATTGACTATTCCTAGTACACCACAACAGAATGGTGTAGCCGAAAGAAAGAATATGACATTATTGGAAATCGTTAGGTCAATGATGGTCCAAGCAAATTTATCGATATTCTTTTGGAAAGACGCTTTGCTTACCGCGGCCTACATTCTTAACGGTGTACCCTCTATATCAGTATCTCCCACCCCATATGAGCTATGGATAGGTAGAAAATCTGACCTAAGTCATTTTCAACCTTGGGGGTTGGCTGCCTATATTCTTAATTTCTCTAGCAAATATGGTAAATTGGGTCCTAGAGGAACGAAATGTATCTTTATAAGATACTCAAAACACTCCAAAGGGTATATATTTATTGAAAAACAGACTAATGGAAGTTGTTGCCCAAGGTGACAAGCCAAGAGGGGGGGGGGGTGAATTGATTTTTCTAAATTTTTAATCTTTTAATTAAATCAATTGATGAGTGAGTGGTTTAGTTAATATTAATTGAGTGCGTACAGTGAAGTTAGAACAATACACAATATAAACACACAAGAAGTATAGTAGTTTGGTGCTCTCCTAAGCACCTATGTCCACTTCCCAAGCGTCCCCTTGGAAATTCACTATAATCCCGCAAATTACAGTTGGATTGTTTTCCGGGCTCACAATCCAAAATCTTTACACTTTGGTTTTTCGGGATCACCAAAAATCTATGTTGGTTTTGCGGGCTAACCAACAAACCTTCACCGTTGGTTTTACGGGCTCACCAACAAAACCTACAAAATAATAAAGAAGAAAGAGTTTGAAACTTCTAGAAGAGCAAATATAATAATTTTATACTAATAGAAGAGATGAGAAAATAGTTATCGCTTTGAGGATGCTCTTCTCTTCTTTGCCAAGGTTTCTTCACTTCACAATGGTTTGGTAGAGCTATTAAATGTACACTCAGATTGCTCAACAACCTTCTTTTTGAGACTTAAATGGAGAACCTTGATGAACGATGCTAGGGCTTGCTTTTTCTTAAATAAACTTTGATTTCTTGGTCAAAAGATACTTTCTCTGATGAATAGTGTCACTTTAAATACTTGTTGATGCGTCACAGAAATGTTCCCCCAAGTGCAGGAGAATCGCATAAGTAGTATACTCGGAAGTCCGAGGTCGATTCCTCAGGGAACGACCTATATGTTATTAGCGTAATTTCAGATATAATTAAAGATGGTTTTTAGAAGTTTAAAAGTAAAGATTAATAAGCAGATAAATAAAATTCAGTAAAGGAGAGATGGTTAGGGATCCGGGTTCCCCTTTGATAATACTGCATTCAAGAAATAAATTCTTTGGTTCTTGATTAAAGATGAAAAGTAGAATAGATCAAAGTATGGAATATATTTTATGGACATATGAACTCTATTTCTAAGCATTCATCGTGCTTATTACATCAACGGCAAATCAAATACTAAAGCGGTTCATATGTCAATCAACATAAACCATTAAAGGACTATCTACAAAATAATTATGCAAGAATCCATAATATATTGGAAATATAAATCTATAAGAATAAATGTTTAGAATTTACTTCAAAGAAAGCAATACATCAAAGGTTCCTCCATCACCCTTCACCTAAAGGATTAGCCGGCCATCAACATTAAAACTCTCCCCTGTTCCTCCTTTCTTTTTTCTTTTTTTTTTTACACTTTTCTTTTTGGAAAACAGAACATGCTTTGTTTTTTTCCCCTCTCGCCTTCAACCGAACGACTGTCTTCTTCCTCCTTTGAATCTGAGAGATGAACCCCTCCTCCCAGCCGAGAGAGATCCTTATATAGTTCGTGAGAGCCCTAACGCTCGTCGGGAAATGGGCGCGGATGGCTGTGGAGGAGCTGATTGCGGACGCGGGATTTGGGATGATGGGCTTGCGGACGTTGCGACACTTCACGGACTGCCGGATGCTGGATCTCGGACGGACGTGATGGAGGAGGCGGACGGCAGGCATGGGATCACGGGCTTGCGGACGTCGCGACGCTTCATGGCTGGCTGGGACCATTCACAGGATGCTGGAATCGCGAGAATGGCTCACGGAGGCTGATTTAGGGGAAAGAGGCGGACGCTCTGGAGGTGATCGCAGACGGTTGGAGCGGAGCAAGAAGCAGGTGCTGATCTTGGCTGGGATTCGGTGAAGACGGGATGGCTGGGACGATGGAGGAGTGCGATCACTTTCGGACGGCCGCTGGGAAGATTCACGGGATGCTGGGAGATGATCACAGGCTGAAGCATGGGAGCAAAGGCTGGCTTGATTCGCGGAGAGGATTTGGCGCGGAAGGAAGCGGACGGGATGAAGATGGATCCATCGTGGGACGATGGAGGATGAGGAGCTAAGCTGGGATTGGCTTGGACCGTGGACGGTTGAGTGTTGGGCTCGGGATGCTCTCGAATGGCTGGGAGGCTGGCGGAAGAGGTTGCCGCTGATCTCGGTTTGCTAGATGGCTGCAGGCGGGATCAGCGGGATGGGTGTGGGAGAAGAGCGGGATGCTGGGGGCTTCACGGGTGGCTCGCAGGAGGATAGGCTGCACACGGACACTGTGAAGGAGGTGGTGATCGCACGGACGACTAGGATGATGGAGGAAGCTGGGAGATCCAATTGCAAATCTTCTTGGCTTGATGAATCTAAGCCCTTGGAGGTTTCATTACGCATTGCCTCCAGATGGCTGCCATGTGTCCCTCGGGTGCAAGTGTGCTTGACCAGGTTCAATTCTATTCTAGTGTAATCAGGTTTGAAGTCTACCAAATGCATATTTAAACTCTGATTTACGATAATCTGTGCCAAATAAAATATAAAATTAATGCAACCCTGTTATCATTATTTGTTAGCAATAATATTAATTTAAGCAACGTATAGAACACACTTTTGTACTCTCATCATACCCCCCAACTAGCTTATTACTAGTCTCTAGTAATTAACGAGCAAACGATAATGAGGACACAAAAGATGTGGTCTAA